>JAVTVY010003586.1:0-34037 GCA_036873755.1 Hanleya hanleyi
TTCACAGTCTCGAATCAGGGGTTGACATAACAGTTTCTTTCCTCTGCATTTGGAGTTGATGGCATTCCGAATAACCTGGTCATTGAGGAGATCTTCGACTCGTCTGTCAAACAAAATGGATGCCTGCTTGATGATCGAGTTCACTTCGAATTTGCATAACGGCTTCTTCATAACGTGCACACCCTTGTAGGTAAACTGGCCTCCCAGAAGACTTGATCCTGCCATCTCATTGTTTGAAAATACAATGTCCATCACTGACAGAATAAACCTCTGCGGAGTCTGGAGTCTTGTTGCCTTTTCATACTTCTTCCGATCTGCCAACACGGGGTTGCGAGCAGATCCAATGTTCACTCTCTGTTATATACTTCATATTTTTGCATGTAATCGGCTGGAGTCGGTCATGTGTACTTTCTTTAGCCCTAGGGGCATACGATCAGTAATAAAATTTATGTGAACTTACCTTGATTCCCTGTATGTTGTTCCATAGTGAATGAAGTATCGGTTGTGGTGAGAAACAAATAAGCTGGATGTGAAAGACGATGTGTATAGTACTAAAGATGAGATCATATATGTCCAACCTTCCAGAAATGCACTTAAATATATTTTTCATGGAACAAAACTGCATGGCTTATTTAGAGCCCGGAGTGATCAATTAAAACTGTCCCGAAAATGTGCAACTGTGAATAAACAAAAAGTATAAAATCAAAGACACTTGTTGCCTTTTATTTAATAATGTCTTTGAAATGAACAATCCCTTCAGCGATACTTCCCGTGAACGTCCATTTATTTGAATTATGGTAGTAATAACATGAATAAAGCAAATGCCCGTGGATGCCGCCTCCGGAAGTAACTCTTGCGTCCTTCGTGGCTCGAAAGTCAAGCTGTGTGTAGACCAATAGAACAGACAAAAAAGCTGATCACTTTACTATTATTATGGCTAGACAATAAATTGACAGCTTGGCAATATTGTTTACTAATCAAGCAGGATTCTTACCTATATGCTCACCGAAAATTAGTTTCTTCCACGTATAGTCCTGCTGGATAGGGATATGGGACTTGCACAATCATATGTTTATTGGTTAGAATCTTACAACAAAATATAAACATAACGAAGAAATATGTGGATATGCGAATAATATCCGGAGAAAAGGCGGTCATTCCTCTAGTTTCAATATGTCCATGGAGCAAACAAACCTGCAATGTAGAATAAAAGTGCGTTAAGTTGACCATAATAAATAAAACACCGATAATCAAATATTTGGATCTGTTTCGATAAAGTCTCAAATAAAAGATTGGTTGTCAAAAAATACATCTGTCTCGGCGCATTGCCGAGAAATTCCCTTCAATCTAAAACATTAAAAATGCTTGAATGAAGATTCAATGGAAATTCACACCTCCACTTTCTCTCAAGTAGCGATGTTCAAATATCAGGGGCACCAAATATTCTCCCGTGACAATTCTTTTTCATGGCACCCATCAAAGTATAGCTCTAGAAACTTTCTGGATAATTTTAATGTATTCGTCTTGTGAATTGAAGGATCGTAAATATAGCGTTTTCCTCTCTGATCTGGTATATCGCCATGAACGTTTCGACAGACACGTGTTCTACACCGGTCTTTATTTTCCCGCCATCCGGGAGCAGTGCTGTGTCGACTTTTCTATGCTGGGGATAAACCGCAGTCGAAATGGAAGGCCACGTGCGTGTACGCGTGTGCTCCTTGACCGTACACAAGCTGGGGTTTTTTTTCAGACAGACCCGTAGAATAAATTGCGATATTTCTAAAATATTAAAGCTAAACGCGCGTGTTGATGACACATGATTTTCCCTATGGACTGCAATACAGTACACAGGCCAAATAACATAAGAAACCTTTCCATTTTTTGGTTTATTTAACGTGAAACAGGGTCGATTTGCCGAGAATTTTTGGCGATATACCGACATTAGTTTTTTTTATCAATTTCCTTGAAAACGCATTCATAAAATAAAATATTTAAATACATTTTTTATCTCGAGTATTATAGGATCATGAAAATATAAATATCATTTCTGTCTCTTCAGCTCTTTTCATGTTATATTTATTGGGAAAAGTGTAACACGATTTGCCAGTGAGGTATTAAAACGTGCTTTGAAGTGGGCGAATTTCAGTGGAATTCCCCGCAAATCGTGTTACACGTTTTCCGGTAAACATTACAAGAAAACCGCTGAAATCATATAATAGTTTCATGGTCCCATAATACTCGCGATGAAAAATATTTATTTAGATTTCTATTGCATCCATACGTTTTCAAGGAAAGTGATCAAAACCTAGTGTCGGCATTATCGCGAAAATTTCCAGGCGAATCAACACCATTTTTCCACGGTAGACTTCTGTATCGCCCTGAATAACAAGGAAATATTTATCAACCTAAATATTTTTGAAACGGGTATTTCTTTAAGTTAAATAATAACTGAACATAATTCAGATCAGTAAGATATCGGCAGAGTTATCTGTTGATTACCTTTTCCGGCCTATTCAAAGAAATTTTTACACCGTGCATACATGGGGAGGGTGTTATTAAACCATTCAGTTTTATTTGCGTACGTGACACTTCCATTATCACAGCTAGATGGTTGTCATTTTCATAGAAAATGTTTGCACACAAACAGCGACTTCTCGTAATCAAACCTTTAAAACAAACGCGGAAGGCGATTAAAGTGTAATTTATTTCCCCTGTGTTAAACCCGTTTTCACATTCGCTGATAGCGCTATATTTTGTTACACATGTGCGCAGTTGAGAGCTAAGGCACGGCCTGTTCACCCAGTGTGTATTTATGCGCAGCTTAACACCTGCGATCGTCTTTTGTCAGCGGACAATGGTTTTCTTCCAAACGACGACGTTTTCTTCCGAACGACAGCGGTACCTTCGGCAGTCTACGGTGATGGTTTTTTTGATCGTTTGCTACACAAAAAAAACGATGGTGCAAACGATGGGTGTAGTAGCTGAGCGTTTTTTTCCATCGTTTAAAACGTCTCAACAGCAAACGCTGGTTGGATACCGTCCCTAAGCACAATCCTAAGGTAAATGGATCTCAACACAATGTTTGTGTGTTAAAGTCAACATGGTTCTGTGTTAATACAACACTGTGCTGAATTCAATTAAAGGCGACTAGTCCGTCATTCACAATCCTGCCGTCGTCCTCAGAGAATATCCACGTCCATAATCCAAAGACCTATTCCATATAACAGTATTTGACCAAATACTGTTGATTCCAATACAATTTTGATATTCTGAACTCCAGACTGGAAACAACAAGGTCTGAACAGAACTCTCTTCGTAGAGTAACGACGAACCTAAGTAAATCACAATGTGAAAAACCCGAGAGGAATTGATACAAGTGGAAGGTTGACGCCAAACGAACGGACTTCCCCTCCCGCCGACGACCGACGATGGAGAATCAAAGGAAGTGCCGATGAATGGATATAAAATATGCATCTCGCAAATGAAGAAATGACGTGACAAACGGCGTTATGGCGTACCGGAAACGTCTAACCGATGTAATAGAACGACGCACAGGTGTATGAGAGACACATGACGGCGTAATGAACATGTCGTCAAGGTGTAATAGGAAAGCGTAATGTGAAAAATGCGAGAAACGTTGTATATGATAAACAACGTAGTGATTTCCTCATTCACAACAACTTAATGTATATACATGCTCATAATGGAGCAGGATACAAACTTATAAAAGTACACGACGTAACAGAAGGGCGTTGCAAACAGTAACCCCGAAGTCGATTGTAATAATTTTCCTTCTCTTTAAACGCAGTAGAGATGAACATATTAAATGTTTGTAGCGTTAATCACCAAATGTAAGCTCAATGAGATAAATGGGATTATGGATCTTTGTGTCAGTGAACATGAATAATGTGTCAGTGAACATGGTTACATTATGACCTCTCCCGATGTAATTTGTCTCCTGTACATGAAATTCAGTACTGGAGTTTTATATGGAGAGAATATTAAACATTTACAACAATGTTACTATTAATAACCAAATAGTCACACAACCGACATCCAGAACAAAGATTTTTCCAGGTAACCAAGAAAGATCCTTAAAGAATTTTAAATTCCCGAAGAGAGGAAATACATTTAAAGTCTCTCGCCGGCAGGAAAATGAGGTTATTCAAAATTTAGAATTTGAAATGACCTAACACGAACAATTTGTCGAGAAGAAGAAGAACAGTAAGAACATTACTAAAAAGCAGTTTGATGCTCTAGTAGACTGTACCGGTAATACATACTTGGTAGAAAGAAACCATAGAAGACTTCACGACTTACGTGTCATTAGGCTTGATCCTTGGCCGGCCAAATACATTCCCACTCACGCTAGTAATTTTAAATTTTCTCATAGGGAAGAAATTAAAATTAGTGCATAACTCCATCTGAATTATAAGTGTAATACAGTATACAGATGGGACCAACTTGGTGTGAAACAAAACAAATCACAATGTAAATAATCAGACATTTGTGTTTCAAGAATATCACACTTTCACAATAACAAGGGTGAGTGGGTGAATAGGTTTACTCACTGACGTAAACCAACACGTGATCTCATTGTTGTTCGACACACCCTTAATTACATAAAGAGATCAGTAAAGAAGCTCATTAAGATGCGACAAAGGGTCGTAGTAAATAGGGTTGAGTTGTGATTACGTAACACAAATGCAACAATCACGCTTCATATTCAAGTCAGCATGAAAGGCATATAAAACCTCTGTAAGATCTCTCTTGAACACAGTATATCAAAATCAACGTAATAATACTTGATATAACAAGAGATTACATTTTGGTAGGACCAAGGAACTGAATGTATGAAGGTGAACCTACCAAAACTGCAAGTCCGAACAGAAGTTACAACAACAACATGAAAGTTGACGGGCTGCAAATAAGGTATCAGATCTCCCCGGCGGGAAAAGACGAAACCCCCGCCGGCGAGGATACTATTTACAATCCTACTTGAGATTTACACAAACTCAATGCATAAAATTCATGAATCAACGAAACAAAACCTGTTCGTTTATTGTAGAGATCACAATAGGCCTTAAAAGCTCAGCACTAAAAGGCAGACTTACAGAAATGCCGGGGACTAAATACAAATCTGTCACAAATTGAGCAATAACAAACGAGGTCGCGAGAGCCCGTAAAAACCCACAACAAACACAGCGGGTCGAACTCATTGTTCGTGTGGAGACGCGATATTGAATACACATTGTCTCCCTCACGCAGGACTGTGTTATCAGATAAGCCCGAGATTCATATTGACTTCAGAAAATATCGTCGGGCAATAATTTCAAGATAGAAAATTTGAAAACTCTGACAAGAGCCAATTAATTTAGCGACGTACGTCCGAAGACAATAAACACATGGCAGATGGAAAAACAAACCATGTGAAGTCTAAAAATTTGCCCAGAAAAAATTTTGAAAGACAGAAATGTGAAAGAAAACTATCCCCAAAATATTAAACATTTAATCACCATCGAATCATTGACAAAAATGACATAGGTGAGATAACATACGGCGAGGAAGCATTCTTTTGTCTGACATTTAATACGAGGAAGACCATTATTCGAAGCAGACGGCATATCCGGCACCAACGCTAAAAGCACATCCAATTTATCCGAAAAACCATCATTGACGTATGTTCCTAACTTTTCACTGAAGAAAAGGAATCAACAGATGAACTCGACGAGACCGAAATGGGCGAACGAGTGATATAACTTCAGCGAGAGGTTGACAAATCGTGGACAACCGCATGCTTCAAGAAACGGAGTCTGCGACTGACGAACATGGTGACCTATATAAGAAGGTGAGACCGAAAGACGTGGCAAACGGCGTGGAGGTGTAGGAGAACGTCGAGTCGAAGTACGAGAACGGCATACCGGAGAATGGGAAGGCCGAAAATAGTACTAGAATTCCCGGTGGACGAGAGCTACGACGAACATGTGAATACAAAGTGCGGCGCCTTAAAAATCTCACACCCCGGGATACAAACTCAGATCCTCTAAAATTGAAGTCCCGTAACATGTCATTTACGCTATTATAGAATCGCTGATTCATCGATAGTCGAAACCGCAAAACAGCAATTTTGACACTTAAAAGGTGGGTCCGAACGACCCACCATAAAACGAGAAACGGATGTAGAACTGCGTTTTGATTTAACCCGCAAAGGAGAAACCGACACACAACGACGGTTATTTCGTTTAGAGGTAACGGTGTGTGATAAACCAATAGACAATGGAGAGGTCGAGATAATATGCTACCCCACTGCCTTCTTTTGTCCGACGAGAACAATGGACGGCTCCGGCACGGTAGGTTTGGGGCGAGAAGTCTTTGTTGAACTAGACAAAGGAACCGGTTTGGCTACAATTCCAAACATTGCCACACCTGTACACGCAAGCTGTCTAAAATTGGTGATTTATCTAGACGTAGAACTCTCCCGCTTGGCGGTATATTAACAGAAGCGGGTGAGGTCTGATTACTAAGACCATGGGAAAACATTTAATCCAATTCCAACGATATCTTCGTTAGTTTTCATGTCATTTACAAGAGCAATTTTTAACAGGCGTCTGTCGACTTCCGAAAGACGGGTCGTCAGATGTCTGCAAAAGGTAAGTCCGTCTAGCTTGGGCATATTTTCCAAGCTAACGGATCCCATAATACACACTCGGCGTTACGCCGATAACACAACTCTTTACAAGTAAAACAAACCGTGTGGGCGTCCAAACTGGACCAAAATTGCCCACACGAACTACATGCATTAGAAATCGGAATCTCAGACATAACTAATGAAAGAATTTCCGATAATAATGAAAGAATTTCCGACAAGAAAGAACACAAGTTCAATAACTGATAAGGATACACGGGCGTTACAACAACAACCCAGGTTGTATAAACACTTCCTTGATGTGTACTGGTCGAGGTACAACAGAGAATAGAGGACTAGAATGGTTTGAGCAGAGCCTTTATAGTAATGCCGCTGGGATAGATGGGAGAGCTCTCCTAGGGGCGGACAACTCTCCGCTAGGGGAGCTAACTTTTAGTTTTAACTTCCGTTTTCTACGTTGTATCATCTTCCTGACGGAAATTAATAGGCATGAATTGAAACAGGTTTAAGATTTGGGAATCAAATTGGGGTTGTATAGCGACTAGATGAAGATTTTAAACTTCAATTAACCCTGTTTGGCACATGTTGGTGTTCAAAATTTCACAAGAATTTTAAATTTTAAGAGTTTCAAACAGCTTAGGAAACAAATCGTTGCTGTGTTGAGTGCAATAACATTTTTAAGACTGCCGCGAAGCGTCGCAGTCTTATTGCATCAGCTTGGTCTCATGGGGACCAAAATCGCTTTGTCCGCAAGATTGCGAAAAAACAAAGCAGAGTTGAGACTTATCGTCACAGTGCCAAATGTGGAGAAGATATTGAACTAGAAATTCGTACCAATTTGGGCTGTCTCAGATAAATGGAAGTCTGTTTTTCAAGCCCAAATTGTTTGTGTAACATTCTAAACCGGAAGCTGAAAATGCAATATCCCCCCGAAAAAACTGCGCGGAAATCTCTTTGCGCATACTGTCAAATGGGCTCTCATGAGACTTTTACGACAGCTTCTTGAAAGTGATCTCCCTTTATGTAATTAATCTGCTCGTTGAGGGCGCTGTGGTTAGCGAAGCTTGAAAGGCAAAACTAATGGATAAATAAAAAGAACTGCACTAGATTGATGGCACGATCTGGCCTGTATTTCTATCAAGTGTTCATGCCTGGCAACAGCAATTCGATAACCAGAACAAGCGGAGTGATTGTTTTATTGCGGAGAATAAAAGCTGAATTAAACTTTTGTCACTGAATATTTTAATCGGAAGAAAATCGTGCTTGCCAACACGGTCAGCTAACACATGAACATGAACGTTGCGTTGCCCGTGCCGATTTTGACTTGCTCCAGACACGCTAACGTAGCACTCGAGAGTTGATCTAGTGAAGGCAACAACAACAACAACAATTATTTTGCTTGATTATTTGTCACGACATTTTCATTTGGGAACTCGACTTATCTCAAAAATTCTATTTTTCAAATTCAAGTTTTTATTCTGGGTTTAATACTAACATAGATGAAAAAGTGGCTAACCCCCCCCAACCTGCTGTTATGATATTTAAGAAAATATCGTTCCAACAAATTTAATCTCATAATTGAATCTTTTGTTGACATGTTTCACTGAACTCCCTGGTGAGAGAAATGAGCCCACCGAGTCAACATCCATCTTAGCATGCTGAGGGGATTTCACGTTTCGCTTAAAGAGGTAAAACCGTCATTTAAAAAATATTCAGCAAATAACATATTTCGATAAAAGTTATTCAGTAGTTGAAAGCAACTATGGTGAACGTGTTTCTGTGACCTCATTTTTTAATATCACGGGCATTGAAATCACACTTCTGACATTCTCTGAAAAACGTAACAGCACCTGCACTTGGCTCCAGTGCCTGAGATGACGTCAGAAAACGCGCACTGGCATTCCGAGCGTGATGCTTTGCAACGTCATACTCGATCTTAGAACTTTTATCGCACTGTGACGGCTTCTAACGTGACGTCATGGATACCTGATCACGTTATCCGACGTCATCTCAGTCATTTCCCATTTTCATGTTGTTCACTAGACCGAATAGAAGAATCTGACAATATTGATCCCTATATGAAATACGAGATTTCAATACTTGAAAATCTTTTGGCAAATGTTGCAAGTGATCATGCTGTTCAGTTTACCCGAACAACTAAAATCACGCTACTACCTCTTTAAGACTGTCCTTAGCTCAACGCTATGATTCGGCATGTATTCCACATGATGCCACCTCTCGGCTGCAAAGGATATATTTCTGGAGGGACATAATCCTGTTCGAAAGTTGTTCCTGAAGCATCAAGTCACATGCCCGCCGCATTTAAACGAGCCAATGAAATTATCTGTATTTAAATATTTTGACCTGGGCATTTCAGACATGTCAGTCTCACTTGAGTGCAGAGGCGCAAGACTAGGGGATTCTATGCGAGACAAAAACGAAGTTGTGCGAATCAGCTACTTTAGTTCTCACTCTAATGGAGCATGCTTATTTGTTTTAGAAAAATCATATTACAAACGACCTTACCTATTTCAAAAAAATAAAATCGGCGACAGTTCACAGGAAAATGATATGCTTTTATTTTGTGATAGGGGCATTTCGAGGCCCACCAAGAGATCATTTCAGTGGATGGCTTTCTGGAGGTGTGTCTTCGTTTTATGAATGTGATTGCGCCATTGTCGGATCTCACGGGACCAATCGGATGTGACCAATTGGGAAATGCCCTAATATACTCGGATATCACCCATTACTGCATGGCTATGAGCAGAAGTTTCTACGTATGATCGTGCCATGCATTAGGATGATGATCAAGTGAGGACATTGATCTTGGCAATGCAGAGCTAGAGGAAGGAGATAAATCTGTCCGTGTCGTCAACGTCTCCCGATCGAGGGAAGAAAAACGTGTGTTCAAATTCTACAATGCATGAAAAAAATGGAGAAACTAGTTGGAATACATGACAGTATGGTGATAACAAAAAAATTCAGAAGGGGTGACAAGCTGAAGTACCAGGAAGACAAGTAAAAAAATAGTTACTTCTGGACGGTAACTTTCAAAAACCTGAACGCAGATTTGGTATGTGGATAAACGAGGATATCACTCGAGATTGCTTTCCATGCTTGGTACTGAGGTTCCAAGCCAAATCAGTAGTTTCAATGTCGGTGAACTTCAGACGCTCTGATTTTCATTAAAATTTACTCTGAAGCATCAAATTAATTAATGGGATAAATTATAAAATTATTGTGCTTCGTACCTTTCATCCTGTTATGACTGTCAAAGGTAACTAAAGCATTACACATAACACAACCTATACACATGATCAAATTTTGGGAAATAGGAAAAACTATGTATTTCTAAAGATCACAGTCAAACATCAAAACCATAAAATCACACAGATAACGGCAGTCTTTCGAAGTCCACGAGTTCTAGTTACCTATGAATTGCATACATGAAATATAATTTTAATAATCTCACTACCAATATCATTGCACTACCAATCAACTGTTTGTCTTTGTTTCGTGACTTGGCTTTTCACCGACATAATCCAAAAGAACATGACCCTCAGTTTAGCAATCGATGCTGAAACAAGATTGATAAGTTTCCCCATGCCTGAGTTGAGATCACTAGTGATTTGAAGAAATTATGATTCAATATAGCGTAATGCCCCCCACAGAGTGATGTTGAATACGGAATGATTTTTGCTGAGAGAAATGAAGAATAATTTGACCACCAATGGGAATAAACTCCTGTGACTGTGGTCTGTGACTACTATGACTTTAACATGTTCAATAAGTCTTCCCATTTCGTCTTCTTTCCATGATACCATGTATCATTGCTGCCAGCTTCAAATCATAATAGTTTTATTTCACTTCTGAGAGACTCGTAACAAATGTTCATTCGTGGATAACATTATTTGCACGAAAAAAAGGGGATGGGATTGTAAACTCAATGGGACGAGTAGGTTTTTTGCCGACATCATTCTTCTCAACAAGCTATAAAATTTTAATCTGTGTTTGGAAACAACTTTCATGATGTACTAAAATTTTGAATACATGTAGTTCTAGTTTTACAGTCGGGATTGTTCGCCTAACCAACTGGGCAGTCAGCAGCTCTCCGAGGCCAGTGAAGCGAAACATCAAAGGCACTGGTTGGTCAGAATAAACTAGGATATCTGCTTACCCTACCTCATTTCAGGAGTGTAAAAGAATAGGCACACAAGGCCCGTATTGTGAAAACAGACCTGCCATGAACCCCTGCTGGTTCCTTTTAATCAGATATTCTGTTCCCAAATATGGGTATCCACTAATTTGTAAAATGTGTCTGGGTATACATGAAGATTTGAGCCATCGATAATCATAACCCGTATAGACAAATATGGCTGTTACCATGGTTACAAGAGCAGTATTATTGGTCAAACTATGTGGTCTGAGATATGTGAAGCTCTTACCTTTTCCTCCCTGAGAACGTCACAGATTGTATCAAAGAGGTCCGTCTGGAGGAGAGACTCGTGTAGGAGGAGCGTTTCCATGGCGTTACATGCTGCTGGATAATCACACTTGGAATCTCGTACTGAAATGTAATGGAGAATTGCTATCAATCATGTTGATTAAATGTTTGTTTCAAGTATAGTTGAACCTTAGTAGAGAGTGGAGTTGACCAAATACAACAAATGAGATATTCTTATAGATTTTATCATGTTTACAGCAGTTCGAAAAGGTTGAAATTTCACCTACCAAGTCTGATCCTCAATTGACACAATTTCAGAACCACAATGAAGTGAAAGAATACTGGTACATGAACATGTACGACTGAAGACAACAACTGTCGTTACATGAAATGTAGGACTGAATATGACAACTGTTGGTACATGAACATGTTTGATTGAAGATGACAACTGTTGGTACACACCTATTGACTGAAGCCAACAACTGTTGGTACAGGCCTATTGACTGAAGATGTTACATGTTGGTACAGATCTATTGATTGAAGACAACTGTTGGTACAGATCTATTGATTGAAGACAGCTGTTGTTACAGACATATTGACTGAAGATGACAACTATTGGTACAGACCTATTGAATGAAGATGTTACATGTTGGTACAGATCTATTGATTGAAGACAACTGTTGGTACAGACTTATTGATTGAAGGCAACTTTTGTTACAGACATATTGACTGAAGATGACAACTATTGGTACAGAGCTATTGAATGAAGATGACAATTGTCAGTACATGACACGTGGGATGTAGACGGCAACTGTTGGTGTATGATTGAAGATGACAGCTGTTGGTATAGACCTACTGATTGAAGGAGGCAGCTGTTGGTACAGACATATTGATTGACGACAACTGTTGGTACATGAAATGTAGGATTGAAGATGACAACTGTTGTTACATGAATATGTATGATTGAAGATGACAACTGTTGGTACAGATCTATTGATTGAAGACAGCTGTTGTTACAGACCTATTGACTGAAGATGGCAACTATTGGTACAGACCTACTGAGTGAAGATGACAATTGTCGGTACATGAAATGTAGGATGTAGATGGCAACTGTTGGTGTATGCTTGAATATGACAACCGCTGGTACAGACTTATTGATTGAAGGCAACTGTTGGTACAGACCTATTGATTGAAGATGACAACAGTTGGTACAGACTTATTGATTGAAGATGACAACTGTTGGTACAGACTTATTGATTGAAGATGACAACAGTTGGTACAGACTTATTGATTGAAGATGACAACGGTTGGTACAGACCTATTGATTGAAGATGACAACAGTTGGTACAGACTTATTGATTGAAGATGACACCTGTTAGTACAGACCTATTGATTGAAGATGACAACAGTTGGTACAGACTTATTGATTGAAGATGAAAACTGTTGGTACAGACTTATTGATTGAAGATGACAACAGTTGGTACAGAATTATTGATTGAAGGCAACTGTTGGTACAGACCTATTGATTGAAGATGACAACAGTTGCTACAGACTTATAGATTGAAGATGACAACTGTTGGTACAGACTTATTGATTGAAGATGACAACAGTTGGTACAGACTTATTGATTGAAGATGACAACGGTTGGTACAGACCTATTGATTGAAGATGACAACAGTTGGTACAGACTTATTGATTGAAGATAACAGTTGGTACAGACTTATTGATTGAAGATGACAACAGTTGGTACAGACTTATTGATTGAAGATGACAACAGTTGGTACAGACTTATTGATTGAAGATGACAACAGTTGGTACAGACCTATTGATTGAAGATGACAACGGTTGGTACAGACTTACTGATTGAAGATGACAACAGTTGGTACAGACTTATTGATTGAAGATGACAACTGTTGGTACAGACCTATTGATCGAAGACAACAACAGTTGGTACAGACCTATTGATTGAAGACGACACCAGTTGGTACAGACCTATTGATTGAAGAAGACAACCTTTGGTACAGATCTACTTATTGAAGATGTCAACTGTTGGTACAGACCTATTGATTCAAGAAAACTGTTGGTACAGAGCTATTGAATAAAATGATACTTGTTGGAACAGACCTATTGATTGAAGACAACTGTTGGTACAGACCTATTGATTGAAGATGCAAACTGTTGGTACAGACCTACTGATTGAAGAAAACTGTTGGTACAGATCGACTGAATGAAGATGATACTTTGTACAGATCTACTGATTGAAGACAACTGTTGGTACAGACCTATTGATTGAAGATGACAATTGTCGGTACAGACCTATTGATTCAAGACGACTACTGTTGGTACACACCTATTGATTGAAGATGACAACTGTTGGTACACACCTATTGATTGAAGATGACAACTGTTGGTACAGACCTATTGATTTAAGATGGCAACTGTTGGTACAGACCTATTGATTGAAGATGACAACTGTTGGTACAGACCTATTGATTGAAGATGACAACTGTTGGTACAGACCTATTGATTGAAGATGACAACTGTTGGTACAGACCTATTGATTGAAGATGACAACTGTTGGTACAGACCTATTGATTGAAGATGACAACTGTTGGTACAGACCTATTGATTGAAGATGACAACTGTTGGTACAGACCTATTGATTGAAGATGACAACTGTTGGTACACACCTATTGATTGAAGATGACAACTGTTGGTACAGACCTACCAACTGTTGGTATTGATTGAAGATGACAACTGTTGATTGAAGATGACAACACCCTATTGATTGAAGATGACAACTGTTGGTACACACCTATTGATTGAAGATGACAACTGTTGGTACAGACCTATTGATTGAAGATGACAACTGTTGGTACAGACCTATTGATTAAAGATGACAACAGTTGGTACAGACTTATTGATTGAAGACGACTACTGTTGGTACAGACCTATTGATTGAAGATGACAACTGTTGGTACAGACCTATTGATTAAAGATGACAACTGTTGGTACAGATCTACTGATTGAAGATGACAACTGTTGATACAGACCTATTGATTGAAGAAGACAATTGTTGATACAGACCTATTGATTGAAGAAGACAATTGTTGGTACAGTTCTATTGATTGAAGATGACAACTGTTGATACAGTTCTATCGATTGAAGATGACAACTGTTGATACAGACCTATTGATTGAAGAAGACAATTGTTGATACAGATCTATTGATTGAAGATGACAACTGTTGATACAGACCTATTGATTGAAGAAGACAATTGTTGATACAGACCTATTGATTGAAGACAATAATTGTTGATACAGACCTATTGATTTAAGATGACAACTGTTGGTACAGACCTATTGATTTAAGATGACAACGGTTGGAACAGACCTATTGACTGAAGATGACAACTGTTGGTACAGACCTATTGATTTAAGATGACAATTGTTGATACAGACCTATTGATTGAAGACAATAATTGTTGATACAGACCTATTGATTTAAGATGACAACTGTTGGTACAGACCTATTGATTTAAGATGACAACTGTTGGAACAGACCTATTGACTGAATATGACAACTGTTGGTACATGAACATGTTTGATTGAAGATGACAACTGTTGATACACACCTATTGACTGAAGGCAACAACTGTTGGTACAGGCCTATTGACTGAAGCCAACAACTGTTGGTACAGGCCTATTGACTGAAGATGTTACATGTTGGTACAGATCTATTGATTGAAGACAACTGTTGGTACAGATCTATTGATTGAAGACAGCTGTTGTTACAGACATATTGACTGAAGATGGCAACTATTGGTACAGACCTATTGAATGAAGATGACAATTGTCAGTACATGAAACGTAGGATGTAGATGGCAACTGTTGGTGTATGATTGAAGATGACAGCTGTTGGTACAGACCTATTGATTGAAGGAGGCAGCTGTTGGTACAGACATATTGATTGAAGACAACTGTTGGTACATGAAATGTAGGATTGAAGATGACAACTGTTGTTACATGAATATGTATGATTGAAGATGACAAGTCTTGGTACAGATCTATTGATTGAAGACAGCTGTTGTTACAGACCTATTGACTGAAGATGCCAACTATTGGTACAGACCTACTGAGTGAAGATGACAATTGTCGGTACATGAAATGTAGGATGTAGATGGCAACTGTTGGTGTATGCTTGAATATGACAACCGCTGGTACAGACTTATTGATTGAAGGCAACTGTTGGTACAGACCTATTGATTGAAGATGACAACAGTTGGTACAGACTTATTGATTGAAGATGACAACTGTTGGTACAGACTTATTGATTGAAGATGACAACAGTTGGTACAGACTTATTGATTGAAGGCAACTGTTGGTACAGACCTATTGATTGAAGATGACAACAGTTGGTACAGACTTATAGATTGAAGATGACAACTGTTGGTACAGACTTACTGATTGAAGATGACAACAGTTGGAACAGACTTATTGATTGAAGATGACAACGGTTGGTACAGACCTATTGATTGAAGATGACAACAGTTGGTACAGACTTATTGATTGAAGATAACAGTTGGTACAGACTTATTGATTGAAGATGACAACAGTTGGTACAGACTTATTGATTGAAGATGACAACAGTTGGTACAGACTTATTGATTGAAGATGACAACAGTTGGTACAGACCTATTGATTGAAGATGACAACGGTTGGTACAGACTTATTGATTGAAGATGACAACAGTTGGTACAGACTTATTGATTGAAGATGACAACTGTTGGTACAGACCTATTGATCGAAGACAACAACAGTTGGTACAGACCTATTGATTGAAGACGACAACAGTTGGTACAGACCTATTGATTGAAGAAGACAACCTTTGGTACAGATCTACTTATTGAAGATGTCAACTGTTGGTACAGACCTATTGATTCAAGAAAGCTGTTGGTACAGAGCTATTGAATAAAATGATACTTGTTGGTACACACCTATTGATTGAAGACAACAACAGTTGGTACAGACCTATTGATTGAAGACGACAACCTTTGGTACAGATCTATTGATTGAAGATGACAACTGTTGATACAGACCTATTGATTGAAGATGACAACTGTTGGTACAGACCTATTGATTGAAGATGACAACTGTTGGTACAGACCTATTGATTGAAGACGACAACCTTTGGTACAGACCTATTGATTGAAGATGACAACTGTTGGTACAGACCTATTGATTGAAGACGACAACTGTTGGTACAGACCTATTGATTGAAGACGACAACCTTTGGTACAGACCTATTGATTGAAGCTGACAACTGTTGGTACAGACCTATTGATTGAAGACGACAACCTTTGGTACAGACCTATTGATTGAAGATGACAACAGTTGGTACAGACCTATTGATTGAAGATGACAACTGTTGGTAGAGACCTATTGATTGAAGACGACAACCTTTGGTACAGACCTATTGATTGAAGATGACAACTGTTGGTACAGACCTATTGATTGAAGACGACAACAGTTGGTACAGACCTATTGATTGAAGACGACAACCTTTGGCACAGATCTATTGATTGAATATGACAACTGTTGGTACAGACCTATTGATTGAAGATGACAACTGTTGGTACAGACCTATTGATTGAAGACGACAACCTTTGGTACAGACCTATTGATTGAAGACGACAATAGTTGGTACAGATCTATTGATTGAAGATGACAACTGTTGGTACAGATCTATTGATTGAAGACGACAACCTTTGGTACAGACCTATTGATTGAAGACGACAACAGTTGGTACAGACCTATTGATTGAAGACGACAACCTTTGGTACAGATCTATTGATTGAAGATGACAACTGTTGGTACAGACCTATTGATTGAAGATGACAACTGTTGGTACAGACCTATTGATTGAAGACGACAACCTTTGGTACAGACCTATTGATTGAAGACGACAACCTTTGGTACAGACCTATTGACTGAAGATGACAACTGTTGGTACAGACCTATTGATTGAAGAGGACAACTGTTGGTACAGACCTATTGATTGAAGACGACAACCTTTGGTACAGATCTATTGATTGAAGATGACAACTGTTGGTACAGACCTATTGATTGAAGATGACAACTGTTGGTACAGACCTATTGACTGAAGATGACAACTGTTGGTACAGACCTATTGATTGAAGATGACAACTGTTGGTACAGACCTACTGATTGAAGATGACAACTGTTGGTACAGACCTATTGATTGAAGATGACAACAGTTGGTACAGACTTATTGATTGAAGATGACAACTGTTGGTACAGTCCTATTGATCGAAGACAACAACAGTTGGTACAGACCTATTGATTGAAGACGACAACAGTTGGTACAGACCTATTGATTGAAGACGACAACCTTTGGTACAGATCTACTTATTGAAGATGTCAACTGTTGGTACAGACCTATTGATTCAAGAAAGCTGTTGGTACAGAGCTATTGAATAAAATGATACTTGTTGGTACAGACCTATTGATTGAAGACAACTGTTGGTACACACCTATTGATTGAAGATGACAACTGTTGGTACAGACCTATTGATTGAAGATGACAACTGTTGGTACAGACCTATTGATTGAAGATGACAACTGTTGGTACAGACCTATTGATAGAAGATGACAACTGTTGGTACACACCTATTGATTGAAGATGACAACTGTTGGTACAGACCTATTGATTGAAGATGACAACTGTTGGTACAGACCTATTGATTAAAGATGACAAGAGTTGGTACAGACTTATTGATTGAAGACGACTACTGTTGGTACAGACCTATTGATTGAAGATGACAACTGTTGGTACAGACCTATTGATTAAAGATGACAACTGTTGGTACAGATCTACTGATTGAAGATGACAACTGTTGATACAGACCTATTGATTGAAGAAGACAATTGTTGATACAGACCTATTGATTGAAGAAGACAATTGTTGGTACAGTTCTATTGATTGAAGATGACAACTGTTGATACAGACCTATTGATTGAAGAAGACAATTGTTGATACAAACCTATTGATTGAAGACAATAATTGTTGATACAGACCTATTGATTTAAGATGACAACTGTTGGTACAGACCTATTGATTTAAGATGACAACTGTTGGAACAGACCTATTGACTGAAGATGACAACTGTTGGTACAGGCCTATTGATTTAAGATGACAACTGTTGGTACAGACCTATTGATTGAAGATGACAACTGTTGGTACAGACCTATTGACTGAAGATGACAACTGTTGGTACAGACCTATTGATTTGAGATGACAACTATTGATACAGACCTATTGATTGAAGAAGACAATTGTTGATACAGACCTATTGATTGAAGACAATAATTGTTGATACAGACCTATTGATTTAAGATGACAACTGTTGGTACAGACCTATTGATTTAAGATGACAACTGTTGGAACAGACCTATTGATTGAAGATGACAACAGTTGGTACAGACTTATTGATTGAAGATGACAACGGTTGGTACAGACCTATTGATTGAAGATGACAACAGTTGGTACAGACTTATTGATTGAAGATGACAACTGTTAGTACAGACCTATTGATTGAAGATGACAACAGTTGGTACAGACTTATTGATTGAAGATGAAAACTGTTGGTACAGACTTATTGATTGAAGATGACAACAGTTGGTACAGAATTATTGATTGAAGGCAACTGTTGGTACAGACCTATTGACTGAAGATGACAACAGTTGCTACAGACTTATAGATTGAAGATGACAACTGTTGGTACAGACTTATTGATTGAAGATGACAACAGTTGGTACAGACTTATTGATTGAAGGTGACAACGGTTGGTACAGACCTATTGATTGAAGATGACAACAGTTGGTACAGACTCATTGATTGAAGATAACAGTTGGTACAGACTTATTGATTGAAGATGACAACAGTTGGTACAGACTTATTGATTGAAGATGACAACAGTTGGTACAGACTTATTGATTGAAGATGACAACAGTTGGTACAGACCTATTGATTGAAGATGACAACGGTTGGTACAGACTTACTGATTGAAGATGACAACAGTTGGTACAGACTTATTGATTGAAGATGACAACTGTTGGTACAGACCTATTGATCGAAGACAACAACAGTTGGTACAGACCTATTGATTGAAGACGACAACAGTTGGTACAGACCTATTGATTGAAGAAGACAACCTTTGGTACAGATCTACTTATTGAAGATGTCAACTGTTGGTACAGACCTATTGATTCAAGAAAACTGTTGGTACAGAGCTATTGAATAAAATGATACTTGTTGGAACAGACCTATTGATTGAAGACAACTGTTGGTACAGACCTATTGATTGAAGATGCAAACTGTTGGTACAGACCTACTGATTGAAGAAAACTGTTGGTACAGATCGACTGAATGAAGATGATACTTTGTACAGATCTACTGATTGAAGACAACTGTTGGTACAGACCTATTGATTGAAGATGACAATTGTCGGTACAGACCTATTGATTCAAGACGACTACTGTTGGTACACACCTATTGATTGAAGATGACAACTGTTGGTACACACCTATTGATTGAAGATGACAACTGTTGGTACAGACCTATTGATTTAAGATGGCAACTGTTGGTACACACCTATTGATTGAAGATGACAACTGTTGGTACAGACCTATTGATTGAAGATGACAACTGTTGGTACAGACCTATTGATTGAAGATGACAACTGTTGGTACAGACCTATTGATTGAAGATGACAACTGTTGGTACAGACCTATTGATTGAAGATGACAACTGTTGGTACAGACCTATTGATTGAAGATGACAACTGATGACAACTGTTGGTACAGACCTATTCATTGAAGATGACAACTGTTGGTACAGACCTATTGATTGAAGATGACAACTGTTGGTACACACCTATTGATTGAAGATGACAACTGTTGGTACACACCTATTGATTGAAGATGACAACTGTTGGTACAGACCTATTGATTGAAGATGACAACTGTTGGTACAGACCTATTGATTAAAGATGACAACAGTTGGTACAGACTTATTGATTGAAGACGACTACTGTTGGTACAGACCTATTGATTGAAGATGACAACTGTTGGTACAGACCTATTGATTAAAGATGACAACTGTTGGTACAGATCTACTGATTGAAGATGACAACTGTTGATACAGACCTATTGATTGAAGAAGACAATTGTTGATACAGACCTATTGATTGAAGAAGACAATTGTTGGTACAGTTCTATTGATTGAAGATGACAACTGTTGATACAGTTCTATCGATTGAAGATGACAACTGTTGATACAGACCTATTGATTGAAGAAGACAGTTGTTGATACAGATCTATTGATTGAAGATGACAACTGTTGATACAGACCTATTGATTGAAGAAGACAATTGTTGATACAGACCTATTGATTGAAGACAATAATTGTTGATACAGACCTATTGATTTAAGATGACAACTGTTGGTACAGACCTATTGATTTAAGATGACAACGGTTGGAACAGACCTATTGACTGAAGATGACAACTGTTGGTACAGACCTATTGATTTAAGATGACAATTGTTGATACAGACCTATTGATTGAAGACAATAATTGTTGATACAGACCTATTGATTTAAGATGACAACTGTTGGTACAGACCTATTGATTTAAGATGACAACTGTTGGAACAGACCTATTGACTGAATATGACAACTGTTGGTACATGAACATGTTTGATTGAAGATGACAACTGTTGATACACACCTATTGACTGAAGGCAACAACTGTTGGTACAGGCCTATTGACTGAAGCCAACAACTGTTGGTACAGGCCTATTGACTGAAGATGTTACATGTTGGTACAGATCTATTGATTGAAGACAACTGTTGGTACAGATCTATTGATTGAAGACAGCTGTTGTTACAGACATATTGACTGAAGATGGCAACTATTGGTACAGACCTATTGAATGAAGATGACAATTGTCAGTACATGAAACGTAGGATGTAGATGGCAACTGTTGGTGTATGATTGAAGATGACAGCTGTTGGTACAGACCTATTGATTGAAGGAGGCAGCTGTTGGTACAGACATATTGATTGAAGACAACTGTTGGTACATGAAATGTAGGATTGAAGATGACAACTGTTGTTACATGAATATGTATGATTGAAGATGACAAGTCTTGGTACAGATCTATTGATTGAAGACAGCTGTTGTTACAGACCTATTGACTGAAGATGGCAACTATTGGTACAGACCTACTGAGTGAAGATGACAATTGTCGGTACATGAAATGTAGGATGTAGATGGCAACTGTTGGTGTATGCTTGAATATGACAACCGCTGGTACAGACTTATTGATTGAAGGCAACTGTTGGTACAGACCTATTGATTGAAGATGACAACAGTTGGTACAGACTTATTGATTGAAGATGACAACTGTTGGTACAGACTTATTGATTGAAGATGACAACAGTTGGTACAGACTTATTGATTGAAGGCAACTGTTGGTACAGACCTATTGATTGAAGATGACAACAGTTGGTACAGACTTATAGATTGAAGATGACAACTGTTGGTACAGACTTATTGATTGAAGATGACAACAGTTGGAACAGACTTATTGATTGAAGATGACAACGGTTGGTACAGACCTATTGATTGAAGATGACAACAGTTGGTACAGACTTATTGATTGAAGATAACAGTTGGTACAGACTTATTGATTGAAGATGACAACAGTTGGTACAGACTTATTGATTGAAGATGACAACAGTTGGTACAGACTTATTGATTGAAGATGACAACAGTTGGTACAGACCTATTGATTGAAGATGACAACGGTTGGTACAGACTTATTGATTGAAGATGACAACAGTTGGTACAGACTTATTGATTGAAGATGACAACTGTTGGTACAGACCTATTGATCGAAGACAACAACAGTTGGTACAGACCTATTGATTGAAGACGACAACAGTTGGTACAGACCTATTGATTGAAGACGACAACCTTTGGTACAGATCTACTTATTGAAGATGTCAACTGTTGGTACAGACCTATTGATTCAAGAAAGCTGTTGGTACAGAGCTATTGAATAAAATGATACTTGTTGGTACACACCTATTGATTGAAGACAACAACAGTTGGTACAGACCTATTGATTGAAGACGACAACCTTTGGTACAGATCTATTGA
Organism: Hanleya hanleyi; assembly: GCA_036873755.1. Lineage (NCBI taxonomy): Eukaryota > Metazoa > Mollusca > Polyplacophora > Lepidopleurida > Hanleyidae > Hanleya > Hanleya hanleyi. Next base: position 22,336 of record JAVTVY010003586.1, read on the forward strand.
TTGAAGATGACAACTGTTGATACAGACCTATTGATTGAAGATGACAACTGTTGGTACAGACCTATTGATTGAAGATGACAACTGTTGGTACAGACCTATTGATTGAAGACGACAACCTTTGGTACAGACCTATTGATTGAAGATGACAACTGTTGGTACAGACCTATTGATTGAAGAGGACAACTGTTGGTACAGACCTATTGATTGAAGACGACAACCTTTGGTACAGACCTATTGATTGAAGATGACAACTGTTGGTACAGACCTATTGATTGAAGACGACAACCTTTGGTACAGACCTATTGATTGAAGATGACAACAGTTGGTACAGACCTATTGATTGAAGATGACAACTGTTGGTACAGACCTATTGATTGAAGACGACAACCTTTGGTACAGACCTATTGATTGAAGACGACAACCTTTGGCACAGATCTATTGATTGAAGATGACAACTGTTGGTACAGACCTATTGATTGAAGATGACAACTGTTGGTACAGACCTATTGATTTAAGATGACAACTGTTGGTACAGACCTATTGATTGAAGATGACAACTGTTGGTACAGACCTATTGACTGAAGATGACAACTGTTGGTACAGACCTATTGATTTGAGATGACAACTATTGATACAGACCTATTGATTGAAGAAGACAATTGTTGATACAGACCTATTGATTGAAGACAATAATTGTTGATACAGACCTATTGATTTAAGATGACAACTGTTGGTACAGACCTATTGATTTAAGATGACAACTGTTGGAACAGACCTATTGATTTGAGATGACAACTGATGGTACAGACCTATTTATTGAAGATGACAACTGTTGGTACAGACCTATTGATTTGAGATGACAACTGTTGGTACAGACCTATTGATTTAAGATGACAACTGTTGGTACAGACCTATTGACTGAAGATGACAACTGTTGGTACAGACCTATTGATTTGAGATGACAACTGTTGATACAGACCTATTGATTGAAGAAGACAATTGTTGATACAGACCTATTGATTGAAGACAATAATTGTTGATACAGACCTATTGATTTAAGATGACAACTGTTGGTACAGACCTATTGATTTAAGATGACAACTGTTGGAACAGACCTATTGACTGAAGATGACAACTGTTGGTACAGACCTATTGACTGAAGATGACAACTGTTGGTACAGACCTATTGATTTGAGATGACAACTGTTGGTACAGACCTATTGATTTGAGATGACAACTGTTGGTACAGACCTATTGATTTAAGATGACAACTGTTGGTACAGACCTATTGACTGAAGATGACAACTGTTGGTACAGACCTATTGATTTGAGATGACAACTGTTGATACAGACCTATTGATTGAAGAAGACAATTGTTGATACAGACCTATTGATTGAAGACAATAATTGTTGATACAGACCTATTGATTTAAGATGACAACTGTTGGTACAGACCTATTGATTTAAGATGACAACTGTTGGAACAGACCTATTGACTGAAGATGACAACTGTTGGTACAGACCTATTGACTGAAGATGACAACTGTTGGTACAGACCTATTGATTTGAGATGACAACTGTTGGTACAGACCTATTGATTAAAGATGACAACAGTTGGTACAGACCTATTGATTGAAGATGACAACTGTTGGTACAGATCTATTGACTGAAGATGACAACTGTTGGTACAGACCTATTGATTTGAGAATGACAACGTTTAAAACAGACCTGTTGATTGAAGATGATGACAACTAGTTGGTACAGACCTATTGATTGAAGATGACAACTGTTGGTACAGACCTATTGATTGAAGAGGACAACTGTTGGTACAGACCTATTGATTTAAGATGACAACTATTGGTACAGACCTATTGATTGATGATGACAACTGTTGGTACAGACCTATTGATTTAAGATGACAACTGTTGGTACAGACCTACTGATTGAAGATAACAATTGACAGATTGAACTTAAGATGACAACTGTTGGTACAGACCTATTGATTTAAGATGACAACTGTTGGTACAGACCTATTGATTTAAGATGACAACTGTTGGTACAGACCTATTGATTGAAGATGACAACTGTTGGTACACACCTATTGATTGAAGATAACTGTTGGTACAGACCTATTGATTTAAGATGACAACTGTTGGTACAGATCTATTGATTGAAGATGACAACTGTTGGTACAGACCTATTGATTTAAGATGACAACTGTTGGTACAGACCTATTGATTTAAGATGACAACTGTTGGTACAGACCTATTGATTGAAGATGACAACTGTTGGTACAGACCTATTGATTTAAGATGACAACTGTTGGTACAGATCTATTGATTGAAGATGACAACTGTTGGTACAGACCTATTGATTTAAGATGACAACTGTTGGTACAGATCTATTGATTGAAGATGACAACTGTTGGTACAGACCTATTGATTTAAGATGACAACTGTTGGTACAGACCTATTGATTTAAGATGACAACTGTTGGTACAGACCTATTGATTGAAGATGACAACTGTTGGTACAGACCTATTGATTGAAGATGACAACTGTTGGTACAGATCTATTGATTGAAGATGACAACTGTTGGTACAGACCTATTGATTGAAGATGACAACTGTTGGTACTGACCTATTTTAGCAGCCATAATAGGATCAGCCTCTTTGTCTACATAGACATGACAAATTCCCTCGCTGTGCCCTAACACAGGGATCCCCTTACTGTCTAACTGGATTTTACGGACAAGATCACTCGATCCTCGTGGGATGACCAGGTCAATATAACTGTCCATCTGTAACAAGTCCTCTATATCCTCTCTCGTATTTACCTGAGGGAAAATATAGGATTGATAAACAGACCAGTTGTACATTGTCATAATCGAATAGACTTAATGGATGTACATGTATTAACATTAAATCAAAGTGTTACATTCTAAGGTCTGCTCAAAAGCTCTGAAGTTGAACTTGAATGAACTGAGGTTAGTACACAACAAGTACAGATTTAAAGCAAGTATGTTAATATTGAACAATTTGCACTCACTGATTTTAAATGATGGCTTATCTGATACATTTAATACCCTTGAATTGGTGATACACAACTATTATGCACTGAACAACTTATCCCTGTGTCAAATAAACAGGTTCAGCTTTCACATCTCTACTGCATTCTATTATTGTTCAATCACTGTTTAGGCCATTCAAATAGGAATCTTTGTTTCTCGAAATCCGCCGCATGCTCCAAAATATGGTGGCATTTATCAATTTTATTAGTGAAAATCCAGCCACTTTTGCAACAACAACAACATTGTTTTTGTTCATTCTGTTAGAACACCTACTTACAGCTTTAATCAACCTGTTATGTACTTAAATACTATTTGTAGCTGATATCCATTATTGGTATCTTTTACTGGAGATTAATGAGTAATTTTGTTGAGATTTTGTAACAGGAAATGTCACTTCAGGAAATTAGCCCATGGACCAAGTTTTGATTACAAATACTTTCATCAAATAATTAAGCTATTTTCTTTTATTACATGATCATCTGCTGTTTGGACCTAAAGTATAAATCTATTAATAGGCTTTTAAATTCTCCATACAATTTCCTTCCAGGGAATTTGGCTTAATGTCACACTCAAGTTTGTTTCACTCATATGGTGACAGTCAGTTTGGTTGGTGGAGGAAGCCGGAATACCCTGAGAGAACCACCGCCCTTCGGCAAGTAACTGACAAACTTTCACACATGGACCAGCTGGTCTCGAACCCGTGCCGGTTCAGCGGTGTGAGGCTAGCGGTCACCAGCGAAGCGCCTTAGACCACTCGGCCACCGAGGGCCCCCCAATTTTCTTCCAAATATATTTTATGGTTAGAACAATCTAGTGTTACGGGGTCTTCAAATGCTCAAAAGTAAAATGACCTGCTGTGGTATTCAACTGTTTTTCGTGCACAAGAATGACAAATGATAATCTACTTTATAGAGATGTAGATTATCCAAACACGTTGAACAGAGCTTCACCTACCAATCCTATCGTCTCCGGTGGTACATACATCTTCAGTGCATCTTGGACCAGAGAGTGAAGCATTTTGTTACTATGTGATGCCTCTTTCCCCCCTTTTAACATGAGACCATTTCCTGTAGCTATGGCCAGTGCTGCTACCTGGTAGACAAGATTAAAGACAGGGAGTTAATTTATCTCTGCTAGTTTTACAGTACTGTACTAATTTCAGATATTGCTACAAACACAACCAGATGGACACAAGCCTTGTGGAGTGAAATAATAGAATTTGTATTAGTCTTATGATACGGTTAATTTGAAAACTTTATCTTATGTAACATAGAACTATTCTTAGATACCGGTACACAATAGATATTCTGAAAACATTAAGACTAAGTATACCATTTCTTCTGAAACCACCATTTGTCTTAAACATCAGCAGGTACTATTAACAGGATATGTATATATTCTCAGACCAGCCAGAAGAGAGAATCTGATCCTAGTTCCCATACCTGAGGCAGACAATCTGGCCGGGACTCAAATATCACCATGAGAACACCGATGGGGACAGTCACCTGACATAACTCCATACCACTCGCCAGCTTGGTACGGCACAGTATCTGACCTACATTGTGATGGGAGGATGCAGCAATCTGGCGTAGACCATCAGCCAGGGTTGACAGTTTACCCTCTGTTAACCGTAGACGCGAGATCATTGGTCCATCCAGGCCTGAAATTATTGTGCATTCTTCATACTTCTGAATTTCAAGGAAATTTAAAATTGAAATTTTCATCTAAATACTATTAAAGATTCCCCTTCTCCTTTTATTCCTTGACAAGAGTGTAAATTGTTTAGCCCACCCACTTAACAACTGCAGAATTCATCCAATCTACGAGAATATATTGCTGTGAGTTGTGATAGACCCACTTGTCATATCCTTTGACTCTTCTGCTTTTTTCACACAATATGCAAAATATATATAGGAGCACAGTTTACCTGATTGTCGAGCCATTTCTATGTCCCAGTTATTGGCTGCTAAGATTTCCTTCTTTTTCTCCAAAAGACTATCAGCCAACTTGTCAATGATATCTGCTCTCTGCTGAGGGTCCAGTATCTGGAGTGCTCTCCCTCCTTCACGAGCTAGAATTAAGATGAATGGAGACTTTTGCATAACTGCATGAAGAACTCCTTTCTTTACAAACTACCAGCAGAGCAATCATGCCATGTAGTTAAATGAATAAACTCTGTGCCACGGTCATTATCGATTTGCATGGTGTATAATATGAGAACCAAATTTGTTCCAGATGAGATACATTCACAAGTTTAACTTGACACCACAGTTGTCTTTCTAACTCATTAAAATATTGAAAGTACTATGTACTTCAAATGTGTATGGATGATGACATCCCTGTGGATGACTGCCTGAAAATGAACCCAACAATTTACAATAAGGAAGTTGGAAACACAGACGTCACTAGGATTTCTTCAGGGTGTTTATTCTTTTGCTTACTAATCAGTGTACCCAGTCGAGTGCTGTTCAACATAGGACAATATTTTTGTTTTCTGAGAGGGGTTTTTCCCCTCACTCACTAGTGACACTCATGTGAGGTCAGTGGTACAAATAAGAAATGTGGTGTTGCTGTACCTTGCATTGCCTGTTCCTCTACAGGTAGGGTAGTAGACTTGGTATTGGTGAAGAACGTGCCCACCTTACGTCCACGGTTGATGTTGAGAATGGCCTTGTCTTCCATACCATTACAGATCACCACAGATGTACCATTGTTCAATGCCCACTCAGCAGCTTTCACCTAGAACACAGGTAATACAGAGAGGCTATGAAGTCACAGGTGCGCAGAGAGAACGATTATATGAAGGACAATAGGAGTGCTCAGACATGATGTAATCCCTGTACAATGTCGAATGCTACCTATTTGTTCAAATTGGATGAACTACCAAATCAGAATATCCTATCCTAAACTTGATTACCTGTGTTATGAGATTATAAAAATGATTATTATTACAACTTGAGAAGTTTTGTCAAATTATGTCTATTTCATGGTTTCTATAAGTTTTATCATTTCCTTCAGATGGATTTATATCCCTTCAGTATGCCAGGAAATAGCATGGAATTCAGCTCCTAGAGAGGTTTGTGCAGATGGTGTCAGGATAATGAGAGGTTTGTGCAGATGATGTCAGGATAATGAGAGATTTGTGCAGATGGTGTGAGGATAATGAGAGGTTTGTGCAGATGGTGTCAGGATAATGTGAAGGGTAAGACATTGCGGCAACATTGTTATTTTTATTTTTTTTTCAGGCCAAATTATGGAACAAATATAGATTTCAGATTCTGTTTTAACATACAGTATTTTGCTAGTAATAAAATATTTACTAGTACTGAAATATGTACAAAGTATCTAAAAGACAATTACACATTATCTACATATACTTCAATACTGCTTTTTGCCTTTTGATGAAATAAAATGTCTTTGTGCATTTATGTAAAAGTTGCTGAAATGTTGCGGATAATCACTGTGAAAGAATCTGCAGCTTGGTAAGCTTCAAAATTGTCTGTTTGTATATTTAACATGTGTAAAAAACAAAAATGTTAAAATCTTCAGTTTTAGCATAATTTAGCCTGAGAAAAAAAGCTGCCAAATTGTCGCATGACGAAATGTCGCAGATTCTGTGCAGAAATGATACAGTATAGGAAGTTGAGCAAGACATGTAATGAGAGGACATGGACTCTCACTGATGCAGGTAATGAGAGGGAGGGAGGGGGTTTGGCTTAAAGGTGAAATGTAAAGGTTTTCATATTTTTCTTTTTATGCTCTCCATGGGTTAGCTAATGTTGTAACTATCAGTCTATTTACTTCGTTTGGTTTTATTTGAAGTATTTTGTTTCCTAGTAGCTTTAGAAAAGTGCTTCAATATTGGTATCTCAAATCCTGCCAGTTTTAGAAATGAAATCCACATCGCTTGTCTTCCCTTGTTTGACGCTGGTTTGTGACGTCACATCAGACCACTTGGCTGGACGTCAATGCTTGTAACATTGAGCCTTCGGGAGGCTGGTCTGATGTGACGTCACAATCAAGGAAAGATAAGCGATGACGGTTTGCAAATCAGAATTCAGCTGGGCTTCGGGTACAAACTACTTAAACGCTTCTAACAGACAAACTACTTCACAATAAACCAAGCAAAGTAGATAGTAATATCGGTCTGTCATTGTTCAACCAATATAAAATATAAAAATGAGAATCTAAAAACCTTTGCATTTCACCTTTAATGTCACACTCAAGTTTGTTTCACTCATATGGTGACAGTCAGTTTGGTTGGTGGAGGAAGCCGGAGAACCAGGAGAGAACCACCGCCCTTCGGCAAGTAACTGACAAACTTTCACACATGGACCAGCTGGGCTCGAACCCGTGCTGGTTCAGCGGTGTGAGGCGAGCGGTCACCAGCGAAGTGCCTTAGACCACTCGGCCACCGAGGGGGTAATGAGAGGACATGGACTCTCAGTGATGTACGTAATGAGAGGACATGGACTCTCAGTGATGCAGGTAATGAGAGGACATGGACTCTCAGTAATGCAGGTAATGAGAGGACATGGACCCTCAGTGATGCAGGTAATGAGAGGACATGGACTCTTAGTGATGCAGGTAATGAGAGAACATGGACTCTCAGTGATGCAGGTAATGAGAGGACATGGACTCTCAGTGATGCGGGTAATGAGAGGACATGGACTCTCAGTGATGCAGGTAATGAGAGGACATGGACTCGCAGTGATGCAGGTAATGAGAGGACATGGACTGTCAGTGATGCAGGTAATGAGATGACATGGACTCTCAGTGATGCAGGTAATGAGAAGACATGGACTCTCAGTGATGTAGGTAATGAGAGGACATGGACTCTCAGTGATGCAGGTAATGAGAGGACTCTCAGTGATGCAGGTAATGAGAGGACATGGACTCTCAGTGATGCAGGTAATGAGAGGACATGGACTCTCAGTGATGTAGGTAAAGAGAGGACATGAACTCTCAGTGAGTGAGTGAGTGAATATGATTTTGCATCGCTTTCAACTATATTTCAGTCATATCACGATGTTGGGTCCTATTCCTTTCACACCCGGGAACCACACGGTGGGGTCCTATTCCTTTTCACACCCGGGAATCCCACGGGTGCCTCAGTCAGTCGCCTCTTACGACAAGCTCTCTGAGGAGCTGAGGCTTATTCTTAGCATGACACACCGACATCCCAGGTCAATCCTCGGAAGACCCACGGGGTTGGACTCTCAGTGATGTAGGTAACGAGAGGACATGGACTCTCAGTGATGCAGGTAATGAGAGGACATGGGTGAGCGAGTGAGTGAATACGATTTAACGTCGCTTTTAACTATATTTCAGTCATATCACGACATTGGGTCCTATTCCTTTTCACACACGGGAACCACACTGGTGGGGTCCTATTCCTTTCCACACCCGGGAACCCCACGGGTGCCTCAGTTAGTCACCTCTTACGACAAGCTCTCTGAGGAGCTGAGGCTTATTCTTACCATGACCTGCGGTGTGCACAATGGCATCCCAGGAAGCCCCACGGGGCGAGAGGACATGAACTCTCAGTGATGTAGGTTCAGGGTCCGGTAAATGCACTACTAATTCAATCACCCTATTAACATTCACCCCAAAATTAATCTTAGTCAGCCTATAAAATAGATCACCGCCTAAATGTATCAGAAGCTACACAGATAAGATCCTCTTTTTGTATAAATTCGCCAACTTTCTGTTCTAAAACATTTGATAATCCCAGTAATGTTGAGTGAGAAAATATGCTTACTGTGATTGAATTATTGGAGAATTTATCAGAGCGTTCAACAAGGAGGGTCACGAGGGGATGAACCCAAGACAATCACTTATTATAGTGTTCAATGAGGAAGGTGAGTGGATGAACCCAGGACAATCCTGAAAATAGGTGTAAAACCATGCAAACCTTAGATTCCATGCCACCAAGACCCACCCTCGACTTTTCCCCATACACAACTCCATTCGTCTGTGGAGAGTATGTGTGAAGGAGGCGAGATCCATCAGTGCCTGGGGGTCTGGTATACAGGCCATTCACGTCAGACATGAGGATCAACAGGTCAGCCTCCATCTCTACAGCTATACGGGCGGCCAGGCTGTCATTATCCTTCAAACTTATAACCTGTGGAGGTATAAACACAACTGATCGTTAGTTAATGCTATCACATCAGACATAAGGATCAACAGGTCAGCCTCCATCTCTACAGCTATACGGGCGGCTAGGCTGTCATTATCCTTCAGACTTAGAACCGGTGGAGGTATAAACACAACTGATCGTTAGTTAATATTATCACATCAGACATAAGGATCAACAGGTCAGCCTTCATCTGGTTCATACTTCATGTAAGAATCACGAGACAATGCATACAATAGCCAAGTCTGGTAACAACAATATGTCTAGACTTGAGCCTTTTCGACTTCACAAAGACTCGGACAATAGCTTCCTACATACAGTATCTAATTCTAATAATTCAATCATAGAAAGTGAAATATTTCACCACAAAATCAGGGAGTATTTATTTGAAAAGAAAGTTGACAGTTTAAAATCAAGCAGACAATCTATTATTTATCTATATTCTATTCATTTTAGAGGGGGATCAAAAAGAATTCTTATCAGACATTGTACAAATGCTAATAGAATAACTTCAAGAAGAAAACACTAGAAAAAGATCTCAAAAACTTGAATGTAGGAACTGCTCTCAAAACATGTCTGCTCAGGGCAGCTGTAAGAAGGGAAGAGGAGGTATCTATGGGACACGTGTGCAGAGCTGACAGACTGAGCGCCTTCAGAGGGAGACAACTTTTAATTTCTTACAGGAATCTTCTAAGGGAGGGAATATCGCATAGAAATAGCAGGTGAAGATTTGAGCAACAAATACAGTACATTTTTGTCACATAATTGAAACCAGTAATACAGGATCATATATTTTGAGCTCCGACAGGCATTCTGGCCGATCTGAATTTATCACCCAATGCAGGAGAGTTTTCTTTGGCACTGCACAGGAACAGGAAACATCTGTATTAATTATAATTTATCAGTGAAAAGACAAGTTGAAATTTGTTCTCCAACAGACAAAAGTTAACATTGTAAGTGGTTCCCACTTGGTTTATGTTTCCACTTACACATGGTCAAAAAAAGGTACACGATGAAATTTTTAATGAAGTCTTTGGTAAAATTTCGCTGATAGTGTGTAATAGAATCTCAATTAGGCGATCAGTTTATTGGAGGGATTACTGTACCATAATTATAATACGAAGCTGCACATCTGAAAACCCCTCGGCTCTGGGCGCCAGCCATTCATACTGTATTCAGTTTGAACCATACTACTTTGAAGACATCAGGAACACCAAGCAGTCAAGTGACAAATATACAGATTATTAAAAATTTTGCAATCAGAAATGGCCCCAAGGTTTCCATCCAATCAAAGAAACCGGCAGTCATTACTTGTCTCTTGATTTATTGATGATGTATACCACGTATCATACTGAACACTTAAACAGTATCAAAGGATATATAGATCAATGATTTTACATAAATTAAAAATGGCTGCCAAAGTTTCCATCCAATTAAATCAGAGAAAAAGGTTCTGACAATCATTGTTAGTCTCTTGATGTATTGATGATGTATACAAAGTCTTGCATCAAACATTTAAACAGTACCAAAGGTATAGATTTTGAATATATTAAAGATGGCAATCAAGTTTTCCACCTAATCAGAGAAACTGGTAGTCATTAATTTCAAGTTTCTTGTATCGATGATGTATACTTTCATATGAAGAACTGAAACGGTATATCAGAGATATAGATCATTCATGATTTTGAATAAATAAAAAATGGTCACCAAGTACATTTCTGCCCAATCAGAGAAACCGGTTCTGTCATTCGTTATTAAAGATATACATGTAGATCATTAATGATTTTGCATAAATTAAACATGATTGCCAAGATTTCCACCCAATCAGAGAACCAGTTCTGTCATTCATCATAAGTCTTTTCAGTCCTTGCGTTTGGAGGCGAGCGATCGCTCTCGCGCACCATCGCGCACCTAAATCATATCCAAGGTACACTGTTTTTCGCGCACCTAGATTCAGGAGATTAAATATAGAAATAAGTAGGCGGTGTCTGCTAACGGCATTATTATTAAATGAACGGACAGTTGGTGTTAATTTTGCAAACTCTAATCTTTCACATTGAAAATCACCGTGAGAATAAACCGAAACGCCTTTAATAAATTTTAATCAGCAACGATCGCCGTCAATTCCAGCCCGGCCGTAATTTTTTCGCTTGTTTGACAATCGGTAGTCTCCTGCACAGGCTATTCCTAGACTGGGATCGTGCAATATTTGCCACGTGTGCGGAGAGCTGACAACAATGGCGCTAACTGCAGAAAATCTTCCTTGAACAAGTTGACGCAGTAGACGAAGTTTTCTAAGAAAGGTAGATGATTTACACATCATTATCATCACACAGAGTCTGTAGTCAGTAGGATGTCAATAGTCTTGGGCAATATTGAACTGGAACTCTGATCATTCGCCAACCATTCTTTTCGTTCACGTAAATACTATCGGCTGATTATTTTCGAGAACATCCATGCACAGACACTGCTCTTCTCGCATATACTATGCAAT
>JAVTVY010003587.1:0-36878 GCA_036873755.1 Hanleya hanleyi
TGATTTGTGAACAAATCTGATGTGTTGTCAATATCCATGAGTTGTGTCAAGGGTAAATCCATGACTGGGCACTCAGATTAATTGTGAATAATTAAAAAAATGTGGTATTTATAGTGTAAGACACGCTTCGCGGCCATCTTGTACCCACCTCCCACATGGCGGCCATCTTGTACCCACCTCCCACATGGCGGCCATCTTGTACCCACCTCCCACATCTTCCACTGGCGGCCATCTTGTACCCACCTCCCACATGGCGGCCATCTTGTACCCACCTCCCACATGGCGGCCATCTTGTACCCACCTCCCACATCTTTCACTGGCGGCCATCTTGTACCCACCTCCCACATCTCACTAAAAGTATAAATACGTGTATATTGTGACATTTATTCACCCATACAATCATGAATTCAACAAGACGTGCGCTGTTTACACAACACCCCGCTAGGCACCCGAGAAATGCTGCTACAGAACACAGAGAGCTGGTTAGCGTTCAGGAAAATGATGGAATGAGGGTAACCACCAGTTTTCAAAGGGTCGAGGAGATTCACAGACAAAACAAACAACTGGATAAAGAGCAGAAAATATCAAGCTGTAGCATATGTACAGATGACGAAAGCCAGTTTGCTGTTTTGCCATGCGGTCATTTATGCCTATGTGCGGGTTGTTGGGTGACACTGACGTGTGTAGGAGACATGTGCCATTGCACTGAGGCCGGCGAGAACCATCTCAAAATAAAATGTCCAATTTGTCGGAAACATGCAGGAGGGATAAAGAAAATATACCGTGCGTAAGTGTGGTGGTGGAGTAACACTAACGGCCCTTTTGAGGGCCAACCATCTTCCCCGGAAGAGGAACTTCTAACTTTGCACAAAAATTAACATCAGACCCCATCATTGTTATGCCCAAAGAAAAAAAATTCAATTTTTTCAATTTTTTAACAATTAAATATTGAAAAAACGGAAAAAGGGGAATTAGAAGGGGGGACAAGGGGGAGGGAAGGTTGATGGAACAGCCAAAATTTTTTTTTTATTTTAAAAACAAGGAAAAAAAGATTCATGGAGCCAAAAAAAATCTTTTTCATTTTATATGTTTTTTTAACAATTAAATATTGAAAACAAGGCAGGGAAAAAGGGGGCGGGGTCGGGAGGAGGGAAGGTTGATGGAACAGCCAATCTAGGGAAGCCCCTAATGGTCCAATGGGGACGAGTGAGGTATCAAATTGAAGCTTAGGTGAAGGGGCATCTGATGCACTGGGTATGGGATTGAACTATCACCCTTCTGCGCATGCGCGGCAGTGAAGGGGTATAAAAATAGCCTTTTTGGAGCTGGGGATAGCCAAAAATTTTTTTTCTTTTTAGATATTCATTGGTACGTGATACTTTTGATAAGGTTGAAGGGCTATCTAATGGACTGGGTGGAAGGTTGAATTAGGGTGATTCTGCGCATGCGCGACGGCCTAAAGGTATGAAAATACACGTATTGGAACTAGGGAACAAAAGAATGAACACTAAGCATTTTTTGTAATTTTCGTCTACTATTTTTTATTAACACAAATAGAATGAACGTATTCACAAGGGTATTGAATTTAATACAATTATATATGAATATTGAATGTTTTTAATACAATTAACAGTAAAAAAACTCTGAAATTTTAATAACAATTATACGCTCTCAAGCCACTTCAATGAAGGTGTATGGTAATAAAATGTTCTGTTCAACACTTGTTCTCAATAATTCGCCATCAAGACTTGTTTGAATTCATCATCAGCTTTCCGTCCTTGGTGCACGTAAATGTATGTTATAATTTCTTCACGTGGAATTTTGGACAGGCAAGCCGCTTCAACTCCCAGGGCAATTTCCGTCTCCGTCACGGCCTCCAGTGCTTCAGTGATCATTGCGTATGAAGGTACTGGAGTGTGCTGTGGAATTTTAGGTCTGATGAGCTGCAAGACTGTATCGATGTACTTGAGGTAAATATAGTGAGACACCTGGTAGACCAGAGCTGAACCAATGGAACTTGCGAGACTCTGTAACTTCCGCCAGGCTGTTAATTTGAAAGTGACACCCTGAGGACAAGGTACGAGCTGTTGCGTATCTAACTGCATACGCCATTTACGAATATGAACGAGCAGCTCATCGTTGTAATAAGCACAGCTCACATAAATGTCGTCACCCACATGAAATTTCGCTTCATGACGCCCGTCGTCGCGAATAACTGCATCGATGGCGTAATCAAGGGTCTGCAGTTTTTGCCAGCTCTCTAAGTTCAGGGCAATATGCTTACCGGGTTTGTCGCCAAAGCCCGCCGCATTCAAATGCAATTCTGCGTCTTTCACACTCACTGTCAAATAAGGTGAGAGCTCCCAAATGTCCCTGTGGGCTGCCTGGTAAGCTTGCTGGATCAGATTATTAATCTCCTGGACAGACAGAGGAAGTTCTACCTCTTGTTTCACAGGCACTTGCTGGGGTACAACTACTGACTCAGGTATAACTAACGGTGTTAGTCGGGGGCGTTTGGAGCGTGAAACGCGTTTGGCCGGTGTAGTACTCGCCTCTGGGGTAGTGTACGCACGTTTGCTAGCTGTAGTACGCTGTTCGGTAGTGGTATCCATCGCTAAGATATCTTCATCTTGTATAACGTCGGCTTCAAGTAGATCTGCTAGTTCGTCATTTCCCGTGATCTTCAACACCGCCACGAAGGCTAGAAATGCATAGGGGCTAGAGCGCAGTACACCATCGATGAGGGCTGTGTTTTGGGCTGAAGAAGTTTTCTCCGCCATGATTTCGTCGACACGCTGTTGGAGGAGTATGTTTCTATCCATAAGGCTATAACATATTTCTTCTACACGCTGCATCTCATCAATAAGACGAACACGGTACTTTGCAAACCTCTCTAAATATGATGATGACGCCATGACTATGGGCTCCAGGCTGGTGAGCAACTGCTACGGTGTAAAAGTATTATTACAAGCGGCTAGGTAGGCAGGAGGACTGGCTGGCTGGCTGGCTGGCTGATCAAGTCAGGTCAGGTAAGTCAGATTGAATACACCCTTTCCCTAAAAATCAACTCCTTTTATACATTTTACTACTGGCGGCCATCTTGTACCCACCTCCCACATCATGACACTGGCGGCCATCTTGTACCCACCTCCCACATCTTCCACTGGCGGCCATCTTGTACCCACCTCCCACATGGCGGCCATCTTGTACCCACCTCCCACATGGCGGCCATCTTGTACCCACCTCCCACATGGTGGCCATCTTGTCCCACCTCCCACATGGCGGCCATCTTGTACCCACCTCCCACATGGCGGCCATCTTGTACCCACCTCCACATGGCGGCCATCTTGTACCCACCTCCCACATCTTGCACTGACTGACACTGGCGGCCATCTTGTACCCACCTCCCACATGGCGGCCATCTTGTACCCACCTCCCACATGGCGGCCATCTTGTACCCACCTTCCACATGGCGGCCATCTTGTACCCACCTCCCACATGGCGGCCATCTTGTACCCACCTCCCACATGGCGGCCATCTTGTACCCACCTCCCACATGGCGGCCATCTTGTACCCACCTCCCACATGGCGGCCATCTTGTACCCACCTCCCACATCTTCCCCTCACTGGCGGCCATCTTGTACCCACCTCCCACACATCACGCATGCGCACACCGCCCCAATACCGCCCCATTTTTTTTTCTGCGCACACTTATGACGTCACAACAAGGTTCTGCGCATGCGCAGTGAGGCGCTATCTCATCAATTTAGCCTTTATATACTACTATCATATCGTACTTTATTTATGGATAATTTAATCGTGATTTAATTTGTTTACATGTAAACACTTTATTTAAAAATCACCTGCTATGCCTAATGTACACACCATGGATACACCCTTTGTGGAAAGGCTTGATTTTGGAAACAAATGCACTGAAAATGTTAGCACTATGAATGGATTACAGATATAGAGGTTATATATTCCTAAAATTAACTTATTCACTACTAATGTGTGTTTGTAAAAAATAGCAAATGGGCCTGCATTTTGAAGTGTAGGGAATGTTAATGAAACATGTAGTCATTTAGACTTCCTTACAGTTGTTTTACTTGCATCGCTCTAAAATGTACTAATATGTTGTCACTTTCACTTCTGTTTTCGCATCGGTCTGGTCGGTTCCAAAATGTCCTTGAAGCTATTAACGATGGTACTGGCAATTTTGCATAGTATGGCTGCAGAGCCGGATAATACTGGTCACTAATGTGGCTGCAGAACCGAATGAATACTGGAGTATTAACATGGCGGCAAAGCTGGATAATATACTGGTTACTAATATGGCTGTGAAGCCGAATGAATGATTGAAATACTTGTGGCTGCAGAGACGAATGCATACTGGATTAAAGACGGAATATATACCGATTACTAATATGTCAGATCGCTCTATTTAAAATGACATTCGTACTCTTTAGCCCGCATATTTAGTTTCGCCAAATATTTCATGCAGAATATAGCCATGAAGGGAGGATTACTTGGGTAATGAGACAGGTTACTTTGTTCTGGAGGCTTCAGATGGGCCGGCCACATGCCCCACGTACGGAATAACTTACATGGAATAAAAAAACGTTCTGTGTGCAGGCATTTTCATGTGATTGAAGGTACAAAACAATACGTTCTGCGAATCAGAGCAACACATCAAAATGGCCATGCCAGACAGGATTGTAGCAAGATTTGACATGTGCAGCATCGGGTCATTGGTGGACATTTTCAAAAGTATATGTTGGCACGATTGGCTACTCTGGTCGCATCGGTGATTTTCTTTGCATTTTCTCTCCTAAACTATTCAACATGATGCAGAATGGGTATTCCCGGCAAATTAACCCTACCTGGCCTGGGAAGGGGGGGGGGGAATTTCCCCCCCTACCAAACTTTCTGCGCTATCTCCGGAAGGACAAAAAATGGAGAACTGAAACTCCGTGACTTTATCGTTTATCATATTGGGGTCATTTTGAGCCTATATGCATGACCCCGAGCAGAGAATCATGGGTAAATTCAAGATGGCGACCACCTGGAGTACCAGAAAAGTGATTTTTTCGTCATATTTCTTCCAAATTTCTGCCTTTCCGCGATGAAAAGTGGACAAAAACTATTTTATTTCACATCACATTAATATTTACTAATTTATCATGCAGTTCTTGCGGAGAAATTGCATAAATAAAAAATTCGAAAATCTGACGGAAAAATCGACCAAAAAAAATGTCGTTTTTGAAAATGACGTCACTGTGACGACATCGAAACGGCCATCTTGGATTTTTCACATTTTCTGGAAGAGCTTGACCCAAGGATATGATGTGGTAAGTTTCAGCCCCCTATATCAAGGGTTAAGAAAAATAATTAGGTGGGGGGGGGGGCGCAATTTCGCCCCCCCCCCCTTCCAGGCCAGAATACGCCTCAAAAAGCTCAGGCCAGATAGGGTTAAATCAGTTTCATCGACATTCAGACGAAATAATTGCAAAGAAATGGGATGAAAAGTATCAAACATGCAAGGATTTCTCATAGAAGGTTATGACGGCCATATTGTAAAATAGATCCCATATGACTTGCATGAGACAACTTTGCAATGACGTTTGATTATATTCGAAAATATTAATAAGCCGTGGTCTACCTGTGTGCCAAGTTTCATATATATTTTTTATCATAAAATGCACAATGTGTTTCGCGAACACCCTTAAGTCATTGGCTGCCATTTGGCAAGCTTCATTGGCTGCTCTGATGGCTTGTGATTAATCCATTTTCAAGCAAGGTAAATGTTAAAACTGAGAGAAAAATACCAAAGCGCATATTTCTGAGTATCTTTCGCGGCCGCCATTTTGAATTTACTCAAAATCCTTAAAATAAAAATTAACCAAATTAGTAGAAAACGATGCTGATATGAAATTCTATTAAATCAGAAAGTTTCTGATCTGTCTTCGTTCTATCGATACCGCAGAGTATATGTGCAGAAGCAGAAACTGATGGCGGCCATTTTGAAGAGTGCTTGCCATAACCAGCATAGGACAACTCTGCGATGGCCCTATATTAAAAAATGTTGATACATTCATCATCTAAATCTGTTCCAAGTTCCATGTTTTTATCATGAAACGTACAATTCATCCATAACATTCACCCATTTGCAGTATAGTTCCACCCATGTAGTGAAACCAGTACAGCTGTTGTGTTTCAACTCAGCAGTTTTACAGCCTTCGTTAGACAAATCCCGAATGGTGGATGACCCCACTGAAGCAATTAGTCAAAGATACAAAGGTACAATGCACCCAGGCCCAACACTTTTCCCAGCTCTATTGATTTAAGATAATATGTTTGAGACAATGCATTTTACATACCTGTTATCTTTAGGACTTTCAGGGGGAACCCAATTCTAATCACTCTATGAATCATACAGTTAACAGTTGGTACACTTGGTAATAATGGCGGCCAAGATGGCTGACGTATAACAAAGCTATACTGTAGGATCGAAAAATCTCGTACCTTTCTGTGGAACTTGCACAGGTTAGTTATTTCATGACCAATATTCGAAGGTCCTAAATGAAGTGCGTCAAGTCAATAATAAGAATAAAAGACCATTAGACTACTCAACGAGCCTTCAGCTCGAAATATTTTTGTTAAATTCAAGATAAGGTGTATGACCTGTTTTCGTTGGTAAGGAAAATCTAGTTTAACCCTCGTCACCTGGCGTGTGAACTGGATATGCCAAATAATGACATACATACACTGATGGCAAAATACGGTCGTAGCTTGCAAGATCTCTGGCGCTGCGTTTGATAAATTGTGTCTTATTCTCCTTGGGCCGAGGCTAGGGAGCAGTTTATGTGTTAAGCGTCTTCAAGGTGTTCCAGTGAATATCCACAATTACTGAGATGCAAATGACTGAGATAAAAATAAATGCAACATATGAAGATATATACTCTGAAACATGACTTGGAAATTCATTTGAATAAAGAAAAATGGTCAGTGAATAGGATTTTATGTGACGAATACCAGCATCTCGTGCTGACATCATTGGAAACTGTTGACCCGCTCTTGTTTTTTTTTTACTATTTGTCTTTCATACACATTTGGAATTAATGTTAACTGTCATACGAAATATGTCTTTCAATTACTGACGCGGAAATTATTTCATGGATGACGGTTGATTTTTGAATAGCGGATCTGATGGTTGCTATATGAGCGAAACAGAAAACTATGAAAATTATGGGTGTTAACAGGTGAGATATTTTATTCAGTTGTCGACTGGGATGTATTGTCATATATATAATATATAATAACGAGGTGAAATGAAGTAAAACGACAAATACATTTTCTAACACAAAAATCACTATATAAATAACAATAACATATAATAATAATAAAAATAATGTAATGAATAACATATAATAATCAACCGGTCTGCGCATTGTGTATTGGAATATCCGGTACCAGAATTATAGCAATATAACAAATGGTATATTTTTAAAGAACACGGAACAGTCAACTGGGCATAAACATAACAACGACAGACGAAATAAAAATGACATTCTAAAATTCTCACGCACATATAGTTTTGACCATCTGCCTGAACCCAAATTAAATGAAATATTGAAAAATATTTTTTCCTGTGAATGTTTGCCATGGTTTGTATAGAAGGCGGTACTCTCCTTTTCATGGAGTTATTTTACGTCCATATGTCGATAGTCGATTTAGATATCGACAGCGCTAGCCGACCACTCTGAATGATGCTCCGAGAGTCGACAACAAAGACATTCTCCTTTGAGTGAGTTCGATGTTTATTTCTCGCACACTGATTCAATTGGGCAATTTCTGTACAGATGTAACTATGCTATTTGAGCTCCCGAGAACGACACGCACAGATCATTCTAACTGACTCCGTGGTGATATTAGACAATAGAAAGGTTCGGATAAATATCTGGTGATATCTATGTATAACAGTACATGTGCGTATGAATTTTCACCGGATATATCTTCCTCGACTACAGTTGGTGATATTCCACAATGTTCACAATAACATTACCATAAAAATATGTACACATAGTATAGAAAAACCATGAGAGCATATAACGGGACACGTACTACTATGTGGTGAAGAACTATTAATGCTTTCATGAGAGAAAGAGAGATAGAGAGAGGGTTCTTATATAAGACACGATGTGGAGGCCTACCTTCCAATCCAGCTTGGACATTTTTCCACGTCAGGGAAAAGTGTCCGTCCATAGTTGCAATGAAAAATAAATTGGCAAGGGACACTAATCCCCAAGACATTCCTTGTCATCACTTGCTGATCTTCGGTCCTACAATATCGCTATATTCCACAATATTTGAAGAATATCTGCACTGAATTTCAACCCGAAATTGGGGTAGCCTCAGTCTGGCGAAAGTAAGCGTTAAGGGTTTCACATGGTGTCGATTTACATGCATTTCAGGATTTAGCAAATCCATCACTTCCCTCCGATAGAAAGTTAACGTCATCTTACACTAACATGCACAAAGCCGTGCAGATTTCAACTCGGTATAGGTTGTGCGTGTAACACGAATTTAGTTTTACCATCAAAGCTTGCTTTTGTTCAAAGTCTTATAGGGAATCAACAGTATCTGGGTAGGCGATTTGCAGCATCTGGGTGTTGTTGTGAAACTGCACATACAATTGATGTAGCCTCTAATTCCATCTTTGCACAGTAAACTTTCACTGTAAATTTAATGATAATTCACTGTAGTTTTTCCAGTAATTTACTGTTAAGTATACAGAAAATATTGCCAAATAAAGTATTTCATGTAATGTTGATAATTTAGTGTAAATTCGCAATATTCATTGTACTTTTACAGAAAATGGCCGGCAACATTGCACTAAAACCACAGTCAATTATTGTACAATTTTAAGCTACAGTTTACAGTGTACATTCTATGCAAGCACACAACAGTCTATCTGGACCGGTGCAGATGGCCTAGACCTTCGCGGATGTCATAGACCGTCGCGATCTCTTTTCCCTAATAATGACCTTAGCAATACTCTCTGCAATTGTATAACATCAATATAAATCAGGAATCCGGACACTGCATGATATATATGCTGCCATCAAAGCTGTCACATGAAGCAGCTATGATATGTTATGATAACTTAGTTATGTAATGACATCATCATGTGAAAGATAAAATCTTCCAAATTTGGGCATAAAACAATTTTACAGGACGACAGCTGTCTACTGGCTGTTGTATATAACGCCTATAACCCAATCAATGACATAATATAATGATTGCTTATCCACAAGTGTCGAATATATCTCACATTGCATATAACAACGAATGTTTCTACGACTGGAGCTCATAATCAACACCTCAGCAAAAGTAAGTTCGCTAATATTCGCTAAGATATGATCTAAGATATATATCCGATTGTAATGGAACTTCTAGCTCAGTCGAATACGAGTTTGACCATGTCCATAGGTGGTGTTATGCCTGTATGGGCATGCATTGAATGCAAGATTTTCCCATTTAAAAAAAAACGTCTATTGCTGGAGGATTTAGTTTTCCTTGACAATGTTTCCTTGCCAATTCTGGATAAGTGGCGTGTCCGTGTTAATGAGCAACAATCCTCTGGCTAGTAAATCGAGAAACTACATGTTTGCCTTCACTTCCAGTAAATATCGGCAAGTTGATTTGCAGCATGGAAGACGCACGCGGATAAAAAAGTGACAACTATTCTGGGTCGCTATCTACAAGGCGAAGTTTCTTTGTTCCATTGTCAAGAAAAAGCAGCTTTTGAACAAGTGGGAATTGACGAGTTGTCAATTTTTCTCTCTACACGAGCACTTTTTTCCTTGTGAAGAAAATTTGTCATTGCCAAGTAAAATTTGCCCGTGTAGAACGAGCTTTATCAAACACCCTGACCTCCGTTGTGTAAGCAGACCAAACAATTAGTTCCATCTACGTGGCTAAGTGACGGAAAGGTGCGAAGGGACGATGGGTTTAATCCAACCTTACTTCGGTTATCAAATCAGCAGAATAGGGAAGTTACATTTGCACTCACACCCATTCCACAGGCATCCTACTTCCCTGGAGGTTTATCCTCCAAGAGACGAAATGCAATTAGACACCTTAATACGGTTTTGCCATTTTTGAAATGGGTCAATCTTGCATTCAATGCCTACTCATACAGGCATAGCAGCTCCTACGAAGAAATAAATTTCACCAAGATTTGCTCTGTTCAAAAAAGCGCTCGGCGAGAATTCTTATTACGATTGCATATATATTTTAGTCAATATTCATAGGGGAACTCCCCAACCCGCCCGCTCAAATTCACCGGATTGGCCGAAAATGTTCTTCTCAATTTGATATGACCTCGCCGTTGTGATGATAATTTATGATAAGGCTGTAGGCTTTCTGGTTCAGACCGAGCTCCGTAATCCAAATCTTGTCTGAGAAACGAATGGGCACACACAATAGTTCATACGGCCAAGGTTAAATTCTTCGAGGGCGAGAATACTTCTTCTGAACGAACGCATTGCTTGATCATCACGGACGTCACTTGTCTTCCGCTTGCGGCACTTGCACTTACTATTCTTATGGAATAGTCTGAGAATACTGAAATAGACAGATAATCATAAAAAATACAGGCGATTCACGTAATATGAGAAGGCTATACAAATTGAATTAATAAGCATTATGTTATAATCAGATTTTTAAACTAACTTAACATGACTTGAAAATAAATTAAAAAATCGTATCATTCATTGTTATTATTTATTTACCATAATAATTTGTATTGCTTTGTATCAAATTATATCGATTCATATAATCACTATGACATGTGAAGGACGAAATTCAATAATGTTACTAAATTGAGTAACAAAATGCTCACTTCAACTGTTTTTTTTGTTACTGAAAACAATAACGATCTAACCATCCTGATGAATGCGATTGTTAATGTTTGATAACTTCCTGATTGTTTATTTTTGCAAATACTTTTAAATTATAAAGTGGTTTTTAATGAGATTTACGTGATATATTTGACGATAACCTCTCTGACTTAGTTTTCACACAACCAGACGGCAAATAAAGATAAGTATTTAATTTAATTTTCTGTTTTTTCTTCATTACTTGAACTTCTCTCAAAATTTGGCATTTTAACCCGAAAATAAAATTAATTTATGTTTAATTATATTGATCACATATTTGCCTATGATACTGAACCTTTAACCCCGTTGATAATATAGAATGACAACGTTCCATATCATGATATGGATTTCTGCCCTCGCGCGAGCCTGATACCGGTTATTTGCCCTTGGGCTGATATCGCGCACAAGAGTTTTTTCCCCTCGAGGAACTCGTCATATTCTCTCTGACCCAGCGCAATTTCGCGCTTTTCACCTGGATCTTGATACACATTAAATTTTATGAGGTATGCATAGTCTTCCGATAATCCATCCTGAATTTAAACTTCATCAAAATGAGACAGTTATTTTCGCAATATTGGCTGCCGAGGGTCCAATTTTCGATGAAGAATTTCATGTACTGGTAATGTAAACTCTGGGCCTACTTGTTTTGTCAGTTACAGTCCTATCATTCATCTATAAATATGTGATAAACAAATTATGATATACCCATTTCCATATCGCCCCTGGCATCAGCCCTCGACCCTCATATCAGCCCTCGGGTCTTCGGCCCTCGACCCTCATATCAGCCCTCGGGTCTTCGGCCCTCGACCCTCATATCAGCCCTCGGGTCTTCAGCCCTCGGGTCTTCGGCCCTCGACCCTCATATCAGCCCTCGGGTCTTCGGCCCTCGACCCTCATATCAGCCCTCGGGTCTTCGGCCCTCTGGCTGATATGGAGGTCTCGGGCTCATACCAGGGTCGATATGGAAATGGGTACAATAATCTCTATATATAGTTTGACAGGTTTTACTTTAACTCGTAAACAAATTTTGTGAAATAATCGGTTATAAATAGGATTTATAACATATGGCTATAAGTAAGTGTGCGATCATAATATTTGTATGACTGACATTGGAAAGGGTAGTCAACCAGCAAAGCTACGAGTGAGGCGAGATGGAACATGACCATCTATTTCCGTCTCCTGACACTCACTATGAATATATCATGGATCACTTTTACACCGTATATTCCATCATTCGGATTTCACTTACCTGGTATAGCTCGATATTTAGTAACACACTTCGTCTTTTAATTCGACTGGTCTGGGAATCTGTGGTGGTGTTATTTTCACTTTCTCCTTTTCAGTTGTCTTGCTAGAAAATTACAAAACGTTCATTATTCACATAACTGGGACGAAGAAATGCAAAGGACGGTTTTGAGGATAATTAATATTATTATACAGTTACGTCCTTTGATCCAATCAAATCATTTCAATCGCACCACATGTCCGTACAATACCCAGTCATATTAGATCCCAAAATGCCGTATTGAATTCATATCGTACGCTTTCTAAGGGAGGTAACTCTTTTTGTTACGGCGCCAAAAATGAAGCTACAAAAGTTGAAAAAACCTTCTATTTTCTCGCTCGATCATCTAGGAACATAAATATCATTTCATATCTAAATTCAAAGTAACCATTACCCAGTCAGTCAAATTTGTCTCAAAAGAACGGAAAGTAGAGACTGATAATAGATTTACATGATATTTGCAGTCTATTCTACTATAGGAATTTACGGACCCTGTAGTTGAATTTATTGTTATAGTTCAATATATTAATGTTATGTTGTTTGATCTAACAAAACTATATTGATTCAAATATAAATAAAAAATCAAGAACAAATAATTTAGTTTTATATTTCGATGACCTGTATTTCGGCGTCTCGTCCAATATGGGTTTTCATCACAACATGGATCGCGACCGTGATTGGCTTTAAATCTTGGGGGTAATCGTAGACTGGTTACCCACCTTTCTTTCCATGCATAAGCATAGGACAGATAATTTCTGATAGATTGTCTGGCTGAAATTATCAGGGTTATCAGACAATGTATCAGCCGTTATCGTTTGTGTGGCTGAAGGGTCAGAGGAAGCACGGAATAATACATTCTCAAAGAGAGCCGTGTCTACCCGCGGGAGACCAAAGCGACTCTCATGTAAACTGGTGACATTTTTGAATCTCCAATCTCAAAGCGAGGCAGCATGACATCATTCTCAAAGCGAGCCGTGTCTACCCGCGAACTACTTCCTGTATTAGATAACTCGCTTTCACGGCCAAGTATACATACCGACAATAATTTGTTCGCGATTGATATGCTCCGAAACGGAAAGAGTCATTTCCCAATTATATAGCCCACGTTATGTTTAGCAATTCGCTTCTAACTCGGCGGAGTCAGCAGGTCAGTGACAAGCCAGTTAATCATACGCCGCCTACTCACCCCCCAAATTTTGGGGGGATGGCTCCCATTTACGCGTGAGACTCTTTCTCGCAGTAGGGAGTCTCGCGAGACGAGAATGGGAATAATAATCAGGGGGAGTAACCTAGACTGAATGCCCCCAACCTCCCCGCGGAGCATGCTCCGTTTCCCTGCCTCCAGTGGCAGAAATTGACATTCATGACGTGGCTGTCTAGCTAAGATTCATAGCGTCTCCCTTCCCTCACCGCTATGCCGACGACAAATACATTTCCCTGGTGGTAATTCGAACATCTCCATGGCGCACTTATTATTACCTTTGCGCCATATTGGACCTTCATTAACTTGAGAAAAAGGGCCGCATGAATAATAATACCATAATCGATGTTGTGATCATCATCCCCTGTATACACGGGGTCTATTATGACGGAAATGCCCATCTTCTTGACCCTCAATTTCAGGCGATTTTGAGGCTCCATAGGGATAATTTTAACGTCTGTAATTAAGTTTTGATCGACGGATGTCCATTTAGTCTGCCATTTCTGTATTTTTATTCATGGCGGCCCATTCTCTCAAGTTAATGAAGGTCCAATAGGGGGCAAAGGTAATAATAAGTGCGCCATAGAGATGTTCGAGTTACCACCAGGGAAAGGTATTTGTCGTCGGCATTGCGGCGAGGGAAGGGAGACACTATGAATCTTAGCTAGTGGCTATCACGATCCACATCAGATGTTCTGTTTGAATCGGACCAAGCAACCCCCTCATTCTCGCACATGAGCGAACTGCTATTAATGTACTGACTATTATCAACAGGAAATATAACCTCTACAACATTCTTTTTAACGCTAGATCAACAAAGTTATAATACAGAATCTAAAAATAATTGGATCGTGCGACAAATATCGGTTTTAATTTTATGCTGTCACTTCCGGAGGTCTATTGCTCGGAGAGAAATCCTGTTCGAAAATCTGACTGGCGGCTGGAGTATTATTGGTCATAAACAACCATTGAATTTTCTGGGTCTAAGATTTTTATCAGGATTTGACTTTGGGGGCTATTATACCTGAATAGACAAGAAATGGTCAAAAGAAATGTTTCTATAATATCCAGAATATTTGACTTTCAAATAAATAAAAAAACACCTTTTCAAATTTTAATGGGGAAAAATCTGGGCCGGTTTGTTTGACTACCTCCGAAATTTGCCGTTCTGGAGAGGGGCGGGATCTCTGGCGGTCTTATCTAAAAAGAAATGGTGGGAAATGTCTGCTTAATCTTTAATATGTTTGAACGGAAATGACAGGCTACCTGGTGTGATGGGTCATTTGTGGCGGCGAATATTAGGGAATATAGTTTTCTCAAGATGTTCATCCAGTTTACTACATATTAAATAATGCGATTGTTTTAGTAGTTTATTAACCAATTATGCTCCAGTGAGGTGGCAGGAATGCTGTCACGGCACAGGAAAGAAGGCGAGGTAACCATGCAAAGGCTAATCGAAGGCCAGCGTGAATTGCATTCACTTCACAACTCGTTGCTTGCACACTCGAGATAGAAATTTCAAACTTACCGTCTCCGACAAACAAGGATGATAATTACGATGAAGATTATCAAGAGAACCAGAGCAGCGACAACGATGATGACTGCTATTTCTGAAACACAATTGAAAATTTGGCATTATCTACTGTGCAGGACACTGAGAAAATCACACCAGAGAATTCAGCCAGAAAAGGCGTCTGATTAAAACTGATATTCCCCATTGGATATTGCATGATGTGCAGTGGGAATGATTATTTCTCCCACAGCTCTACAAGACTTCAAACAGCTACAGTGGCACAAACTTCAGTTCAATAAAGCAGCTATACAAGACTTCAGACAGTCACAGTGACACAAAATTCAGTTCAATAAAGCAGCTCTACAAGACCTAACAGCTACAGTGGCACACAATTCCATTCAATAAGGCAGCTCTACAATACTTCAGACAGCTACAGTGGCACACAATTCCATCCAAGGCAGCTCTACAATACTTCAGACAGCTACAGTGGCACACAATTCCATCCAAGGCAGCTCTACAATACTTCAGACAGCTACAGTGGCACACAATTCCATCCAAGGCAGCTCTACAATACTTCAGACAGCTACAGTGGCACACAATTCCATCCAAGGCAGCTCTACAATACTTCAGACAGCTACAGTGGCACACAATTCCATCCAAGGCAGCTCTACAATACCTCAGACAGCTACAGTGGCACACAATTCCATCCAAGGCAGCTCTACAATACTTCAGACAGCTACAGTGGCACACAATTCCATCCAAGGCAGCTCAATACTGTATAGCCATAGTGGCACACACCCATCCATGTTTCCTAATACTTCCGTGACAGCCAAGCAGTGGCACACAATTCCATCCAAGGCAGCACTATAATACTTCAGACAGCCATGTGGCACAATTCATCCAAGGCAGCACTATAATACTTCAGATCGCTACAGTGGCACACAAGTCCATCCAAGGCAGCTCTACAACATTTCTCAGACAGCCACAGTGGCAATACTGCCAATTCCGTCCAAGGCACTCTTGCAATACTCTCCAGACAGCTACAGGGCAGTCAATTCCATCCAAGGCAGCACTATAATACTCAGACAGCTACAGCGGCACACACCATCCTGGCTGCTAAGTACCGCAATACCTCAGACAGCTACAGTGGCACACAATTCCATCCAAGGCAGCTCTGCATAATGCTCAGACAGCTACAGTGGCACAGCCAATTCCAATCCAAGGCAGCACTATAATACTTCAGACAGCTACAGTGGCACACAATTCCATCCAAGGCAGCTCTACAATACCTCAGACAGCTACAGTGGCACACAATTCCATCCAAGGCAGCTCTACAATACTTCAGACAGCTACAGTGGCACACAATTCCATCCAAGGCAGCGCTATAATACTTCAGACAGCTACAGTGGCACACAATTCCATCCAAGGCAGCACTATAATACCTCAGGCAGGTACAGTGGCACACAATTCCATCCAAGGCAGCTCTACAATACTTCAGACAGCTACAGTGGCACACAATTCCATCCAAGGCAGCACTATAATACTTCAGACAGCTACAGTGGCACACAATTCCATCCAAGGCAGCTCTACAATACCTCAGACAGCTACAGTGGCACACAATTCCATCCAAGGCAGCTCTACAATACTTCAGACAGCTACAGTGGCACACAATTCCATCCAAGGCAGCTCTACAATACCTCAGACAGCTACGGTGGCACACAATTCCATCCAAGGCAGCTCTACAATACCTCAGACAGCTACAGTGGCACACAATTTCATCCAAGGCAGCTCTACAATACCTCAGACAGCTACAGTGGCAAAGAATTCTATTCAATAAAGCAGCTATGCAAGATAGCTACTACAGTGGCTCAACATTCAATTCAATTAAGCAGCTCTACAAGATTTCAGAAAGCCACAGTGACAGAAAATTCCATTTAAATGCGCAGCTCTACAAGACTTCAGACAACTGTAGTGGAACTGAATTCAACTCAGTCAGCTCTACAAGACTTCAGACAGCTAGCGTGGAACATAATTCAAATTCAATTAGACAGTACTGTGATAATTCAAACAGATGCACTGGAACAAAATTCAATTCAGTATGGCTCTAGTAACTCTACAAGACTCCAGACAGCTAAAGAAGCACAGGAGAAACATTTTGAAACGCGACAAGATGCTAAATGACTCCTGTTAACAAGTAGCTATTATTGACACTGTGAAGTGTAACCCAGACAAATCTAGATGTAAAATATTATGAACGCAATACAATGCAATCTCTATCCAGAATTGCACTCAGATTCGACCCATTATTGAAGGTGTCGACACCTAAATTCACGTGCTATAAATATTGAATCTTAGCTAATTCTCAATTTCAGAAATTGGTGTCCAAGAGGAGAACCAACTTATAGCGAGACAGTTCCGGTTGTTCCTTTCCCTTCATGCCCATCAAATTTGGAATTAAATTTCTTGTACATGTTATCTAACATCTTGCAATTATTACATGCTACTATGGGCAATGGGCGAAAATAAATCGTTAAATGCTACCTATAGTCGACAAGACTGGATCCTCCTCCACTGATGGGACAGGATTTGGTCCTGGTGAAGTAGTGGGTTGAGTCTCAATGTAAACCTTTATTAGCATTGTGTCACCTGGTATAGCCGGGTTAGCTGCATTGATGGCTTGTAGGAAGAACTGAAAGGGAATGGATTCATTTACAGTGATATCGCATATATATTTTTGGAATCCTATCTTCAGAAGGCTTTGTCAGACAAGATGTCTTTGCTTTTAACTAGATTGGGGCAAGTAGTATTGAAGGAGTCGTGTCTGTCCATCGATATCCAAATATGATATCTCTACCAAATCGCTCAGAATTTTAGTACCCAGCTTAAAAAGTACCAACCAAATGGAACATTCAAGTGCGAAATACTGACGACAAGAATTCCTCCACCGTGTGGAAGAATTTTTGAGCAGCGGGTTTGTTTTTTGCCGTGTCTAGTAACGCTTAATTTAGTCTAACTGATGGTTATAACACTCATGTATTATCATCATGTTTTAAAACAAATAGTTGTCAACAATTAGGATGCAGATCGACATGTGAAAAAAATGCCGTCCACACTCCCAAAATCTTTTTCTACAAATTTACAACCAGCGACTACGCGGGACTCAGTTTTACTCGATTTTCACTCATATTCAAAGATGTAATCAGCCTCAAATCTAGGCTGAAATCGATGTCTCTCAAACTCCCTGAAAGTGATATGTGATACAACAGGTACAAACTGAAAGACATTTGACCACAAAAAAACTAAACTTGTTTCTACCATTCACGAGAAAATAGAAGAAATTGATGTAGAAAAATAAACGGCATAGCATTCCGTTTATTTTTCCACTGCCGTGTCAACAAGCGTAAACACATGTGGTACATTCTACCAACGTGTGCTATGCGACATTACCGAACCGTATGCACGAGCCATGACGCTATTCCATGGCTGCAGTTGTTCAGCATTCAGATTCGTGAGCGTTGCTACGTCACTCATACGTCACGCAGTGACGTCATTTTCCTCTCCGCGTACAACAACCACTCAATAGCGAAACAGAAAACTCGTCGAAGCGGGCTGAGTTTCAAATTTCTCTGACAAGATCTTCCTGCTTTCATTGTATATGGCGATCTCACTATCATCAAATATAATACATATGATGCTTTGGTAATCTTCCCTGCCGAAAAAAATCACAGGGAAGTGTTTACAAAATCCATTTGTTTTTAGGCTGATTACATCTTTAACAGATCGGTTTATTACCAATAGTCAATCTATACTGCTAACTTGGGACTATTATCTGATACATGTTAGCGTGATAACAAGAATCTATTTGTTCTGATTTTGACCTCTGAATTTTTTCGAATAAATGTACTCCGCTATGATATTGTTACTAGCGAATTCAGTTGTCACAACAATGGCATAAAATATACAATTATAACGCAATATTGTATTCTGTTGGTATGATCTTTTGTTCTTATTTAAGCAGAAATGCGCATCAGGGCCACTTTTTTCAAACTCCAAACGTCAGTTCAATATGTCTATATATTACCTCGACATACGTGGAATTATCTAACTGCTCACAGTCGGAAATACAGTTGATCCGTGTTGTTAATCGGCCAGTCATTTCGTTTATGTTAAACATGAGCGGTCCGTCCTTTCCTCCATATATTCTGTATTTTATCTGAGCGTTCAGTCCCGTATCCTTGTCTGTCGCCGTTGGCATATCAAAACTAAGACCTAGTCTGAAATCCTGCAAGAAAACGAGATTTATGTTCAAACCGAATTCAAATGTTTTTCTATGAGATATATAACATCAAACACCGAGCTGAGAGACCGATCCAAGAATTCATTTCAATCAACAGCATTTCATATGAATCTATCTTGAAATTCTGATCCAATAGGCAAAAACAAAAAAAATTTGCGATATGTGTAGTTTCATGTACGAGGTGATGGGTTTGATATAATTATTCCTATTAAAACTACAACAGTCTAATAAAATTTCAAAAAGCATTCATTTTATTCTATCCGTTTATTTCTGAATGAGAGGCCAACGCCCAATAACGATGTATTCTTAGAGGCTAAGAATCCTTTGCTTAAAGAAGATGGACCGATTTCGAATGTACCTCATACAAATACATCTCATGGAGGTCTTTGTCGAACTTTGGACCGTGGTCATCGGTGTCATTAATTCGAACCTTAACCGTCGTTGTTGAATTGAGAGGTGGAAATCCGTCGTCTGTAGCCGTCACCAACAACGTGATCGTGTCATCTGGTTCCGATAAAGTCTCTCTGTCAAAGATACCATTCAAGGTTATCTCCCCTGTCACCTCGTCTATGGTGAATTTGTCTGAAAAACGATGAGATAAAATCCGCTATACAAGCCATAACTTAGCTACAAATAGATCGTAAAATAATTTTTGTGATTTTAAGATCAGCGGATGTCATGAAACTTATTTCACAGAACCTGGTATTCTTGTTTTTTTCAAATGATGCTACAGGCGATATTTTGTGCTATATCGATAAGCGTATGGATGCTCTTAGTATTGCATAACACAGCAAATGGCACTGATCGTGTGGTTATGCCGTTCAACCAGTTGCCCTTGGACTGCACAGAATCTGCTCAAAAAGGTCTGTGGGAAGTTCTGACAAGTTGCTGTTGGCCTAGCGGTAATTACACGGTTCCATACGGCTCGTTTCTGCAAAGAACTGATCACTTTTGGGATGAAAATTCTCAGTTATTGAGTGTGTTGAGTTTGGATATACTCTGGTATGGAGAGGTATTACTTAACCTACACTTTGTCAAATTTATACCGATGCTATATTATGTTTTTTTAAATAAATTTATTCAAAAGCAGCCAACAATGAACGCCACTATGTAAAATAAGCTAGAAAACATTCATTTTCACAATATTATATTATATAAATGCTATTATCTCTATACCTCCTTGTAATTGCAACTACCTGAAGATGATTTTTCCTTGAAAGCTTATTATGATGAATTTATATAACAGTTGTGTATATAACAACTTGCTAAATGGGCATTTATTGAGTGTTTTAGCACAGTTGTATGAAAAGTACGTGCGACAAGTGCAGGTGTACCAGGTATCCCACTATTTTTCAACATTTTAAGAAAATTTCTGTAAGCCTCCCATTTTCTTGGATGAGAAGAAATACGCTTTGCCAATTTGGAGAAAATTCCACTGTTCAAGAGCAGTCAAAATGTTCTGCAATATATCCATTTTTATGCCGTTAAATTCAATTGACATGTGATTAAATTTAAATATCTTAGAAACGGCAAAATGTATTTTTAAGAAAAAGACTAGAAAATTGTGATATCACTTTGTATGAGAGTTATATATTCCAAGCATCGACTCTCTGTCATTGTAGCTGACACAGTGCCTCACTGGATATCTCAAAGTGTTAAAATACCTGATTGGTCAATCATAATTAGTAAAAATATATCCGGTGATTTCATTGGATCGTGGAGAGAATTGGAAGAACATTCCGCCAATAACAGTATTATGTGATGGTTCAATGATAAATGTGGTTTGTCGAACGCGAAATGATAAGACAGTCAGACCTATTACGAGAGTGATATGCTGAACGAATAATTATAGCAGTGTTGGGGTTGTCTTCGTCGACATTATGCACTCACCTGAATAGAGACCAGGGACGATATCGTACCGGATGTTTGGAGTGTGGGGATCCCCATCATTGGCTAATACGGTTATCACGGTCACGTGATCGGTCTCACCTTCATCGACAGAGGCTTCGTAAGGATTCTTTGTGAAGTTTGGCTTGTGAAGATTGGGATCCACAATTCGTGTCTGTAAAGCAATGTTCACACAATATTATTTGTTGGTGACTGTCGAATTTTAAACATTTTTATTGCAGAGTATTTTGTATATCAATATCCAGTATTGCTGGCGAGGTACATCTGATTATTTCATGGTATGCAATAGCATATAATGGTGGGCTGTAAATATAACGGCATTTATGACACAAAGTTTGATCGTATCGCTAAAGAACTCAGGGCCGTAGGCTGGTGGGGGGGGGGGAGTTCTTGCATCCAGAATTTAAAAACAATTCTCGGCAGGGGTAGGCCCATGTTGTCCAAAATGTTTATATACGTTCATCCGGAACTGGAAGTTGCTACAAAGCTACAAATGCCACTTTCAAAATATAGAGAGCACCATTTAACATCTAGATTTGAAAATAATCTCGAGAAACTGAACACATCCACTGAAATATAAGCTGAAAACGACAAAACAGCAATTCTCAACGCGGTAAAGGTTAGTCGGCCACAGTGATGATGGGACAGATCGGCATAAAAAAATATTCATCACCCCATGAGAGTGACAAAAAGCACCTTTCCTTACCACCGATGGCGTATGAGCTGTGGTGAAGCACTTGTATTTAGTTGATTTAACTAGCACACTTGCGGGGAGGCATATTTACATACTTATTGCTTAAAAACAATTTTGTTACTGGATACGCGCATACTATTCAGCTTGTATCACTGGCGTCCCTTCTCTCCTTGTTCCCCCGCTGATTCACATCGCCAAGTTCGCGCCTCTTGGCCGTAAGGGGGCGCTTTATCTGGTTACCCAATCGCTGTGCCGTAATAGCTCGGAGATAACCAGATTCCTCATACTAACCATGATTGGCTAACTACCTCACGTGACCGAAATTACGTCATGCCTTTATGATAGTGAGATCACTACTCATTTGCGTACACTTCGCCATCCATAAGATGGCTTGCGAATCGTGTGTCTCCATTATTGCGGAGCGATATCCGGTACTTTACCGGATTCTATTCGGCCTTCATCCGGCGGAGAACAGACTCGAGAATCTGATATATTACAAGTTTTCATACCACTTCTGAAACAGATATTGCCTGGGCTTAATATATACGGTATGTATAACTTTCGTGTCATCCAAGAGGTGCGGTGAATTTGAAATTTTGAACAAGTGGTTCATCACATGACTCGAAAATGGCGGTAGACTTTAGCTGATTGGCTGACGAAGTCACTTGGTAATGATTTCTGGAAATTCCCTCTTGCAGTTGCCGAAAGTAGGCTGAATATGGATACACACGATCCCAGGGTCAGTCTTACCGCGTATAGATGATCGAGATGGTTACAGGTTGATCACTACTCTCACGTAATGTGGAAGCCATGCCAATATTTTGACAGCGACACGCCCTCTAACCGCATCTCTCAAAGGCACTTTTCCCAGGCTTTATTAACAGTCAACATTCAATTCAAAATCGGAAACAATTGAACGGTGTTTTCACGTTACTATTCTATGCAGCTTGATCTCTTTAAAAACTCATGACGATAAAGCGTGGTCTTATCAGTGGGATATTAATAACATTTACAGGGATTTATTTGTTAATTATTTGAAGGTATCAGTGAACAAATGTTTGCAATCAGACGAACCTTACTAAACAATGGAGGAAGTTATCCAAAAATCTGTTCACTCTTAACTCAGAAATTAACGTAATTAGAGCTGTTTTGCCGTCCGTTTATTGATCGGTTTTGCCGTTAACGACATATGAACGTTTGAAAAGGGAGACAACTCATATTGCCAAGACTCTTCCGTAAGAGTGTTTTTCATTGGTCATTGGTGGTTGGCCTATGCACAGCGCCCCCTTACGGCAAGAGGCGCGAACTTGGCGATGTGAATCAGCGGGGGGAACAAGGAGAGCAGGGACGTCAGTGATACAAGCTGTTTATCAGCGTATCCGTTGGAATGATCTCACGGAAAAGAATTCTTTTAACTGTTGTTCGTTTTCTTTGCCCTCGAACTCCACACAGTTTTCACTTGACATGTAAAAATAATTATAAAGAAAACATTTCCATTCACGCTATATAAAGCAGAAAAGGAAATGGAAAATTAATTTGAGTATAGACATTTCTGTCCTAGTCTGGGTCCTCTGATTTGAGAAATTTGAAGAGACTGCAATAATTTGAAGAAAAAAAAAAATTATGAAGGGGAATCTTATATTTACGTGCTAATTTGATAATTAGTTCGCTTCTCGGCTATTTGTTTCAATGCAGAATAATTTGGGAAAGATCTACAACAATATCGGCAAAGTTTAGGACTTTTCCACTGTAGAAAATTGTCGTCTGCCGACTTCGTGAAAAAAAAAACAAAAAAAAAGAAGAAAAAAAATTGACTTGCCGTGTCCGCGCACCATGTCTCCGAAAAACGCCATTTCAAGCCTCGATATATTTTGTCAGTTGATGGTGGGGAATATGTTTAAAACTGTCCTGGAAAAGCGTAAACAGGTTCCTGCGTTCACGATTCGTGATCATGAAGTATGTGCTTTAGTTCATGAAAAAATCGCTATGCCGCCATTTTGGTTTTACAATTGGCTGGAAGTGTGTTAGTTTTATCATCGTCCTTTGGTTCATTTTGACGTAAAACTCTCGCGCATCTCCAATTTGTAAATGTTGTATTTGCTTGAAGCTCGACCCGACGAACCATTCGACAGTTCTGTGCGTATCACGTGATACATCAATGCGCAAATTGCTCAGTATTCAAGATGGTCTCCAAAAATCTCCCAGAGGCAATTGGCTAAAATTTTGGCTTGAAACATATACTTCTGCTTATCTGACATCGCCGAAAATACCACCCACGACTGGATTTTAACGTCGTCTACAGTTGATCTCTGGCTTTCCACTTCAAATTCTCTCGGAAATTGACTAACATGAGACAAGAGTAGGTGAAATCTCTAACATTTTCTGAAGCCATTGTAATAACGCTATAATTAACTCTCTCATCTCTGGCGAAGTGTGTGAGATGAGGCGTTCTCTGCTCGTCGACCCACGTAGCTGAAAGAACTTATTCACTCACAGCGGGATGCAAACGAAGCGGTGAAGCATATGGTCATTCTTGTCTAAATTTAGACATAATTTTACAATCGTCGCTATATAGCTGAAATATTGCTGAACCTTAAATTCTCTCTCTCTCTCATAATTTTACAACTAAATGGTGGACACCACATGAGTTCTGCTTTCGCTAGCAGGGGCAATAAGCCAGTCTACAAGAATGCCTAGTTATCTTGTTTTTAAAATATGTTACCGCACACTGCCCCGCATATGTGGACTCACTGTGTGGCGAACATAGATTATCTTGTTGCTTGTAATATAGCTTATTCTGAGCTTAGGCAGAATCGATCAATCTGAAACGACCGATGTCATACAGAATCGATTAGTCTAAAACGACCGATATCATACAGAATCAATTAGTCTAAAACGACCGACGTCATACAGCATCGATCAGTCTAAAACAACCGATGTCATACAGAATCGATCAGTCTAAAGCAACCGACGTCATCTAAATATGTGAGTATGAAAATGAAAATGAAAATGAAACTGAAATTGAAATTAACCTAACCGGAGGCCCGGCTGATGTTGATTCCTAGCTTCGAATCTCTTACTCGCGAATAAGGAATTGGTAAATAGGAATCAAAGTCAGCCGGGTTAAACCTAGCCACGTACCTGAATTCGGACGAGCGCTTTATGCACAGAACCGTCTTCAGCAGTGACGAAGAAAGAAACCCTATTATTGTCCTCTATCAAGCGTCTGTTGACTGTTTGTGACGCCGTTATGACACCGGTCAGATTGTCAATCCGGAAGAACTCATTTTCCACTGTTATTTTATAATGTATCACAGGGGTGTCTTTATCTTCTGCGGACATCTGAATCAGAAACGTCCCGGCAGGAGAACCGTCGACAATTACAGGGTAATATACGAATGTAGAAAATCTAGGCTGGTAGTCATCAATGTCCAACAAATGTATGTAAATGAAAGCCTCCGCCGATTTGGGCGGTGAACCGCCGTCAGTGACGGTAACACGGAGGACAGTTTCTCTCGTTTCTGGTCTCTCGTAATCTAATCCACCAAGGTACATAAGTTTTCCTCTACTTGATATAATGAAGTACGTTCTGTCTTCCAGTTTGTAAGTGAGCTGACCTGCCGGACCAGTGTCTGGGTCAGTGACGTTTGCCTCCCACACAAAGGTATTAGCCCAAGTGTTCTCCGGCAAAGAAACATTGTAGAAAGGTTCGGAAAATGCCGGAGCAGTGTTGTTGACCTGTCCTCTAGTGCAATTGTCTGCCACTGCAAAATAAAAAAATTCATTTTGATTAAAATTGCTGGTATGTGCCGCGACCTTTCCAATTTCGCTTTCCATCAACATTATCACAATTTTATTCCGTATGATTTTTTTTATGTTTACAGGTACTGTAATATCTTCAATAGACCGACCTCCACAAC
The DNA here is from genome assembly GCA_036873755.1 of Hanleya hanleyi. Classification (NCBI taxonomy): domain Eukaryota; kingdom Metazoa; phylum Mollusca; class Polyplacophora; order Lepidopleurida; family Hanleyidae; genus Hanleya; species Hanleya hanleyi. The sequence goes on from JAVTVY010003587.1 coordinate 25,759, forward strand.
CAAGAAACATTGAGCGTGTCGTGGCCGAAGTAGTTAGCGTGTTTGACTCTGACCCGGAGTGCTACAGCTGGCGTGGGTTCGCCCCTCGCCAGAGACCGCTTATATATATACTCGCCTATTCACAAGGCGCTGGGCTGATTCGGTGTCCAGGATAAAAAGGACTGATGGTGGAACTAGTTGCTACGCTAGACCTTCGCCAGCGAAGGCACTTGGTGAATAAAGGTCCTGGGTGTCTTTCAGTGACCGCTATATAAATCCACTCACAGTAGTACATGTAATACACCGCTAGGAAGCTCACATGGTTAGACTATCACAGCACTTTCAGGATAGTAGTTCGTCCAATTGTAGAATTGTATAAATGTTCGCAGCACTTTAACCCTATCTGTCCTGGGCTTTTTGGGACCTGTCCAGGCCTGGGCGAAATGCCCCCCCCCCCTAATTATTTTTCTTACCCCTTGAGCTGGGAGGCTGAAACTTATCACACTATACCTTTGGGTCAAGCTGTACCAGAAAATGTAAAAAAAAATCCAAAATGGCCGCTTTGATGACGTCACAGTGACGTCATTTTCAAAAACGGCATTTTTGGTCGATTTTTCGGTCAGATTTTCCGAAATTTTTTATTTTTGCAATTTCTCCGTAAAAACTGCATGTCAAATTAGTAAATAGCGGAAAAGCAGAAATTTTGAAGAAATATGACCAAAATATAATTTTTCTGCTACCCCATGTGGCCGCCATCTTGGATTTACCCATGATCCTCTGATTGGGGGGTCATGCAAATAGGCTGAAAATGACCCCAATATGACAAACTATAAAGTCACGGAGTTTCAGCTCTCCATTTTTTGTCGTTCCGGATATAGCGCAGAAAGTTTGGTAGGGGGGCCATAATGCCCCTCCCCCCCTCAGGCCAGATAGGGTTAAGGATAGTAGTTCGTCCAATTGTAGAATTGTATAAATGTTCACTTCATAGCACGATAGTTGAGCTATAAGTGTTGAGTGGTTCCAATTGATTGTATATTAACATGTACTCCTATGGAGGTGCCTCTCTCAAAGTTACGAACTGAACTGAAGATGGGAAGAAACGTATGATCGTCTATCGAACTGGCATTGTTGACATCATTTGCTATTTTAACAACGATCCCTGTCAACTACTGCCAAATCGTTTGCATGAGCAGCTGTGTGTCAACAATTACAACACATATAAGGGAAGTGGGAAGAGGTGCCGACTTACTGACAGAATCACATGACTTCACAGTATAGCCTTCCTGTTAATCTATTCTAAAGCACATACCAACAATCTAACGATTCGTGATATGTGTTGTATCTCATGTACGCTTTTATTGTACCTGTTCATGTGGCAACTTGGATGATATGACCACACGGCCCCTAGCACCGTCATAAGCGGTATTAGATACAAATCTAGAGAGCTATGATGGAAATGCTCTGACAACTCGTATATTGGTAATTGGTGAGCTGTTTCGCAGTGACAACTCTTACACTGGGGATTGGTGAGCTGTATAGGCGTCAGATGAAAATGACGGCATTTAACACAAAAGACTAGTCTGTAAGGCCCGATGTCGACCCAACATCAACTTCCCACAAATGCCAGCATATATCAAGACCAAAAGGTCTGTACAGGGGCCGGGCCTCGGGGACGAAACGTCCACCAGCAGAATCTCGCCATATACAGGTAAAAATTACAACACATATAAGGGAAGTGGGAAGAGGTGCCGACATACTGACAGAATCACATGACTTCACAGTATAGCCTTCCTGTTAATCTATTCTGAAGCACATACCAAGAATCTAACGATTAGTGATATGTGTTGTATCTCAGGTACGCTTTTATTGTACCTGTTCATGTGGCAACTTGGATGATATGACCATACGGCCCCTAGCACCGGCATAAGCGGTATCAGATACAAATCTAGAGAGCTATGATGGAAATGCTCTGACAACTCGTATATTGGTAATTGGTGAGCTGTTTCGCAGTGACAACTCTTACACTGGGGATTGGTGAGCTGTATAGGCGTCAGATGAAAATGACGGCATTTAACACAACAGACTAGTCTGTAAGGCCCGATGTCGACCCAGCATCAACTTCCCACAAATGCCAACATATATCAAGACCAAAAGGTCTGTACAGGGGGCGGGCCTCGGGGACGAAACGTCCACCAGCAGAATCTCGCCAAATACAGGTAAAAATTACAAAACATATAAGGGAAGTGGGAGAGGTGCCGACATACTGACAGTCACATGACTTAAAATGTAAATATTTGAATATTTAAGTCTTTAAATGTAAATATTTGGCGATATGTGAATACAATTTTTGTTTATGCCTGTATGGAGCTGGTGCTGTCTATTTGAACGTGCGCGAACATGACACATGACATTTTACTGCGCATCTACGGCACATCATATGTTATAAAAAGAGAGGCGGTGGCTAATACATTTTATCTATTCTTATCTAATGTCGCACACACTGTTAGCTGATTTGCTTCTGGGTGATTCAAGTTTCATGGTTCCGTTTACCGTCGACCAAATATGTTTACAGAGAAAAACCTGCGATTCGAGAATCACGACATTCAATGCATTATGAACTCATGTACTTCGCGATCCTCATGGTGTTTATATGAACAGGCACATTCAAAGCCTGACTGAGGTACACCATTCTCTAGATGACGACTTTACAACGAAAATCCTGTGGATTGAAAATGCTGATCAGAGATATGGATTTGATATTTTAGAATTTCTTGATATCTTGCCGACATCGTTGAAAACTGTTGACTGCCTCTTGTTCACAGGAAACCCTATGTGTGTGTATAATACGATTTCTTTTAATTGGTGCTAGTGCTGTTATATGAATTAGGTCTTTGGATTATGGACGCGGAAATTCTGAATATTGAATGACGGAAAAGACTGTATTGTAATTATAACAAATAGGTACATAATGTGTATATAAGAAAATGTATATTTTATGCCACTCTTCTATCCGTAATATTTCATTTTTACCACTCAAACCGCACCTCGTGGGACCGAATCCTCGCTAAATCATGCAAGGTCCTTTTCAACACTTACCAATGAATAGAAGGGCGGACACCCACCACTCCCACCCATGCCTCATTGTGGACTCCCTCTTGTATCACCCGTTCTCACGTCTGTTGTACGTAGTTACTTCCTAGGAACACCGATGATGTACCTGAAGAGAACAGGAAAAAACTGTTTTCAATACTGAAGTTTCGAGATGCTGAAAACGGCGGAACTTCTCATATTTGAGGTGAAATCATTTTATCACATGCCCTCCGGTACACTGTAAAAAGAGGAAACATGTTTAACGTTTCATTTTGAGATGGTAACATGTTAGATGCTTCATAATGCTACATGTTTCACCCTGTTTTTCCACAAAAACATGTCTCATAGACGTAACGATGCAACTATTTGAGGGTTGTGACATGTTTCACTCGCGCTGGCGTCTCACTATAACGGTCCGAAAAGCTGTTTGAAACATCAACGCTGAAACACGTGCAACCGAGTTGCATGACGACATGTGTCAAGAAAAGTGGAGTACAAAAGGGATAGTGCTGTCTGATGCATGGAATTACATACCAGGTCGTCTTCACACAGTTCGACAGAGAGCTTTAGCAATTTGCAAACAAAGATATGATTACCACTGCATGGCTTTCGGATATTTATTTCTGGTCTTATCGACCTGGAAGATATATGTCGGTATTGTGAATTAATCGACTGAGCATTTTAATTGAATTATTTGCATAGCAATTTAACTCAACCAGGCCTAGGGCATTTGAGGCCTTCCGAGGCGCCATTTCACTCTACCCCTCTCCTCCCAAATATGTCTTTGCTCATTGAGATAGAGGTCTGAAACTTCTCACAACATCAGCTTAACTAAAAAGTGCGAAAAAAATTGCAAGATGGCCGCTTTGAAGACTTCACAGTTACGTCATATTCCAAATATGCATTTTTTGATAGATTTTTTGTAAGATTTTCCCAGCCCAAATTTTGGCTCTTCACTGGAACCCTACATGGCCGATATTTTGAATTTAAGAGTATTCGCTCAAAACATATGGTCATATTACGACACACCAACAAAATACATAGCAATGTTACCAGAATAAAAGTGACACTTATGGGGCACTAATGTGAACAGCACTGAAAGAAATAACAACTGTGCTCTCTGTGTGATCAAAGGTACATTCAGTACTTTGAATTGTGAATGTGTAGCGCACCAGGAGATTTTTTTGAACAGAGTCAATACGATTGCTTACGTCATTACAGCGTTGGACGGGATTCGGCCTTAGTGGCATATATAAATCAGAAGGAGACAGAATGGACATTATTTTTCATACGTATTGGAGTATTGAATAGTGTTTAGTGTCAACAATGTTTCTACTTCATCCCACAATGTGATCACTGTTGCAAAACTGGAGACGAATCCAGCCCTCCAGCCCTGATTTTAATAATCATCTGCGATCCGTATTCCATACCCCAAAATGGAATGAAATTTCAGCCACCCCGAAACAGAAATAGTTAATCGCGAGTAGCATGTCAGGAAAAACAACAAAGGCAGTATCATTCAGCAATTTCATATTTGTAGGCCTAAGTAATACAGTACCCATGTTCAGAAATGTTTCCAACAGTGCTGGATTAGACATGGAATACAATATGGGATAATACTTTATCACAGATCAGACAATGTCGTGTCAACGGACCAATATGGCAAGTTGAGTAAATTACATGTATCTTTAACTTTCAAGTGTGAATCAGTGATATAAATGAATCAAACCTCGAGCACATTATTGCTATATGAACAATTTTCACTCTATGTTAACGGGGTTCACATCAGGGATTCTGATGTACCAATCATGCATCTGTTTGAAATCATTATTAGGTTTGCGTTAACCTAAGGAGCAGTCTGTTTTATGTGTTTCTGTATATTATTATTGCTTGTTCATACATGTTCTTGAGTTTGACTTCCAACGAAAATAAGAGAATAAAACTTGATGTATGTTGATTTTTGATGAATGTTTTCATTTCAGTACCTGTATCATGCACATGCTAGTCTGACAGTCTCCTGAAACACGTAATGGGATGTAAACTGTTTTGAAACACTTCCAAGTTTGAGACATGTACAGATCCGTTTCACTTGTGACATGTCTCAAAAGTTGGGACAAAGTCATGTTTGGGCTTAGACGTTCCATTTTGAAACATGTAGTTGGCTCTAACATGTTTTAGTTTGAGACATGTATACACAACACGTTTCAAAATGTAGAACGTTACATGTTTCAAACGAACACGTGCTTATTGAAGATATATCTCATATTGAGACATCATTAACTCATGTGAAAAGGACACTTGTTTCAATTTGAAACATGAAGCCGTTTTAATATGAAACATATACGTACTCACATGTCCCAAAAGTTGGGACAAAATCATGTTTCATTTTAAGACGTTAAACATGTCACCAATTTTTACAGTGTAGGATCAGTTTGTCACTCCGTATGTCTAAAGTTTCTCAATTATGAAATTAAAATGTTACAGTAAGTTTATAAATGGAGCGAAATGCACAATGGAACAAATCCAATACATATCTGCCACGGAGTCGAACATATAATACAGGGGCACATATTTCAGTTTCTATCAAAAACTAAATGTATCTTCCTGAGCAGAAACGTTCTAATTTGATAATTTCTGTTGATAATAGTTTTCATCCGGGATTCATTTGGGGCCATCGCACGATCATTTACCTCAAAACGAAGAAACTTTTTTGGAAGGTTCACGTAAACATATAGAATATCTGTCACCTTAGGCTTCTGGTCTATCTGGCATTTGTGAGACTGTCGGGTAGTATCCATTTCTATATTTGCAAAAGATTCCATCACTAGTTTAGCCGTATTAAACTTGCAAAAAATACAAGGCAGAAAGAAGCAACACACAATTTGCACAAGTTTTCACAAACTTTTTGCGTTTTATTATTTTTATTTCATACACATTTTTAACTCGTGCTATTTGTCATACGAAATAAATCTTTCGATAATTGAAGCGAAAATTCTTTTATGTAAGACGACTGATTATTGAATGTCGGATCTGACGCTTGCTATTTAAGTATGGGTCTGCTTCTTTAGAACATACACATGGTGGGTCGGTGTACAGACAATTGCCCTTCCGGTCATTTGCCCAACCTGACAATTGCCCTTAGGCTATTTGCCCACCCTGACATTTGCTCAACCCATTTTCCCTCCAATGCGGATATTTGCCCAACTTTTTCGAAATAGTTATTTTGTGAATTGACTTATCCGATATTGTACAATAAATGAGGCAATGTTTGTGTAATGCTAAAATATATAGATAAATTAAAGGATTTTCAGTCTATATTTATTATTTATCGTTGTTGATTCAAATGTATGATTAAAGTAAGCATATGATTTTGAAAACAAGAGAAATTAAGGGAAAACTTATAATTTTTGTTCATTTTGAAAGGTAATTAATGGATGGTTGATGGGAACTAATCTCCTTTAATCTTTTGTTTGATCCATGTCCACTGACTGGCACACATATTGGCTTCCCCTGTCGGGATTCGGACAAAACACCCAGGGAACAAAACACCCAAGGACAAAACATCAACCTAGGACAAAACACCGAAGGACAAAACACCCCAAAAGAGCAAAACTTGACAAAACACCCAAGTCGAAATATAAATGCTCTTTTTTGCTGAAATCATGAAAAAAAGAGTTACAAATGTACTTACGTGATTAGTAGAACCGGTGTGGAGACTAAGAATGACCGACGGCTAAGAGTGTCCGGTTCCAATCTTCTAAGCGAGCTTGGACATTTTTCTCCACATTGGAGATAAGTGTCTAGACGACGACTTTACAAGGAATATCATATGGGTTAAGAAGACTGATCAGCGATATGGATTGATATTTTTGGAACATCATGATGTCTTGCCCGCATCATTGAAAATTGTTGACCGCCTCTCTTTTGCAGGAAACTAGCCTATGTTTATGTATGGTATGATTATCTTTTTGAATTTGGTGCTAATGCTGTTATATAGAATATCGAAGAGGTATTTGGATTATGGACGCGGATATTCTTTAATGGACAATGTATGAATTATGGATGACGGACCAGACGCTTGTAATCCGTCTTTAGTTGCAATAAAAAAGGATATAAGAAGGGACACTAATCCGCAGGATACTCTTAACCGTCACATCTGTACTTAATAAAACATACCTATTTGTTGAACTCTGTTTCTATTATATCCATGTAGTCCAGAGAATTTAAGGTTTCTGCTTTCAGACGAATGAGACGTATGTGCGTTACAACAACAACAACAACAACAACAACAACAACAACAACAATATGTCTCCTATCATTCAGGGTGCTTCTGAAATTATCCAATATTTTAGCAAGTTCAATTATCATTAGAAAACCGGAAATCACCAACTGGTACGCATCGCCACAACCCGCATTCTAAAACCTAGAGCATATTGCTTTCATTGACAGAGATATGCAGAACGTCAACATGTTAGACTCGAAGGCCTTGATCATTAACGAAAAATATAATGATGTTAATGAAAGTTGAATATTATACAGCATCAGTTCTTGTCTTTTCGGAAACATTTTTACCTTTTTCAATAATACCCCCAGTTGGCCGTTGAAATAAGAAGTGAAAATCGCGAAGCACAATCTACCTGTAACGGTTAACCGAATAAAACGCGGATAATATCACCTGAGCATAGGCCCTACCCTACCTTTAATTTAGTTCAATATGTTTGTGAGATTCGTCAAATATATACCAGGCCATCCAATATAGCAAAGTAAACAACAGGCAATACGGAAAAGCAAACACCATGAGAATGCGCTGATCGTATGTAATCAATCAGTGTGTATTTACCCCCAGAGTTCCTGCGTTTTTAATAATAACAACACAAAAACATATTCCCAAAGGATGACAGGATGCTGTTTTGCAATTAACGGACATTGTGCAATGCGTCTTTTCAGAAGATCCGGCTGGATAAATATCATTTCATATTTGAGCGCTGAACATTATTCATAGTAGAAACTCTGTAGATGAGATGGAGAAACTCGCGGACACCCACCGCCCCTAGCTAGGTCTGTCACTCTCCTCTCCTCCCACATAATTCTTCCTCTGAATGTAATTTTATCTCTGCTCAACATGTTCATTGTATATAATCGCTCTTCATCTGTACATTTTACCAGATTGGGGGAAATACTACTATCATGTTTGGAGGTAAAATGTTTTTTCCTACGAAGTAGGCTACAGATCGCAAATTGTCCGGTAATGAGTCAGTCAGGCAGTCAGTCAGTCCATCCAAATCCTTTCGTCGGCAAAATAAGGAGAACCGTTGACATTAGAACCTTGATTTTTGGCATGAACGTGCATTAGGGCATTGTTACCAGCAAGTTCTGATCTGAAATAATTTTGATTAAAATTAGATTGATAATTAACACTTCAGAATATTGTTATAGATATATGTGAACTGTAGCCTTTAACGTGTATCCTATTTCACATTGGCCACACCAGGCTTGAGCCTTCAAATTCAGGTCAAATTACCCACAGCTAAAAATACCCCGTCCCACTGTATGCCACATGGCCCTATTACTGAGGTTAATCTTAACTACTGCATATACCCTCAAACAATCAGCGCTGTTTCCATAACGAAGCTGAGGTGGTTTAACGTTTATCAATGAAGAAAATCACCGATCAACCGCCATAGAATATAATGTGAAACAAGAAAACCAGAATAGTACATTCATCAGATTGCCGATGCCCAAAATGTGTTGTCTCATATATCTAGATAACAACGTGATGTAGAGACGCTATTTATTCGTCTTTGTACCGGTTATTCTCAGGAGAATGACATAGAATCATTATTATCTTGTGCATAGAAGGTGTTGGTCTTGAGTTGAATTACCGTAAACTACATAAATGCTACCTTTCTACTATAGTACTATATATAAAATTTGTTGTATTGTTGGGAAAATAATGTGATTCAAAAAGTTGTTTTGATCCTGTACAAGGGCACTGAAAACCATTAAAGAGATGTAAATGTATTTTCACACATAAAGCTTGAAATCTACTGAACCTATATTATTCAATCTGTTTCCTTTAATTAAAAAATTGTAAAATTAAATCGGCGATCGTTATTTATTTTGGAATGAAGGCGCATTAAGAGACTGTTACCAACAAGTTCTGAGCTGACCTACTTTTGATGAAAATTTCCGGTGATTTTTGATGAAAATCACTGGCGATTCTGACTTGGGCGGTGCCCATCTTAATAGAGGCAGGATTTCAACTGGGGGTGGGGATTTCCAAGAGTTCAGTTCGCGTTCGAGTCCTAATGCCTACTGTACTTCGTAGGTCCTGTGACGTTAGTCACACTGCCATGTTTTTTATTGATTAACCTCAAAATACAGAATCATAAGTGCATAAATTACACATCTTAACAAGTATTGGCGAGTTATATGATTATTAGTTTTTGCGTTTTAAATAGCGATTTAAAATATACATCCCATTCTAGCGCACGCATTAGATTGTTTCAGGCACATGAAGCAAATGAATATGAATTGATGTACTTTTGAAACAAATACAACTTTTCTGTATTTTTTTTTCAGTTATTCGAGAAGAACGACCCTTTTACCTCCAAACTGAAGAGTAGCCTGTGTCAAACCTGTTTACAGAGTTTAGATATACAGAATGTTAACGGCTCTACAATGAATGGGACGATTTTACGTTCTTTATATAACGTAGTGCCTCGGGGCTACATAAACACGTCAACAATTTTAGAATTGGAGAGAGTACATTCAACCAGATACATAGGCATTATCCTTATTATCCCGTCTGACCCAGAAAGCTGAAATGGCGTATAGAACCTATATATGAAATCAACCCAGCCCCCCATTTCGAATATGCATGAATGAATTCGAATAAAACTTATGCCCAATGTTATTTTCGCTCGGCTACCTAGCAGTGTAGCCTATTCTAGAACTGACGGCTTGAAACCTTAAAAAAATTGTTGACTGGCTGATACATCACACATGTTGAAGGCTGAGATGCCACATTTATAGATCCACATAGATTCGCTCATGCAAGTTATAACTCTTCTTGTGTGTCCATGTGTGCCCAGTAGATTTTTGAACATGTCTCTAAATATTCTTTATATACACTTGAAACTTCTTCGCAGGGAAGACGATGGCTATATTATCAGATCAATTTTTTTTCGCTATTTTTTGTCCTTATTCTTTCTTTTATGTAGACGAATTAGAAAACCAAATAATTCCATGCCTCTGATATCAAGCCGTGGTCAAATCAGAGAAACACTTAATTAATGTTTTGCTCCGTGGATAAAGCAAAGCATGTCGGCAAAAAGTCGGAGATCGACCAGATAATAATTGGTCGAACTGTGCCATACTTTATATGGTCGGAACGACCATATATTTGTTGATCGCCTTTTTCGACCAAGAATTTCTGACCAACTTTTTTCTTGATCGGATACCCTTCGACCACAGTTCACATGGTCGGAGGGAGCATATATTTCTTAGACGCGGCCATATATTTCTTGATCGCGAGAATTTCCGACTAACTTTTTCTTGGTCGGATACCCTTCGACCACAGTTTATATGGTCGCAGTGACCATATATTTTTAACAGTGTATGGAGGGTATCTCTTAGTTCGATATATTCTTGCCATTATCGGGCAAAATCGACCTTGTTTAACTCCATTTAAGAGAGGTATTTCTTTCTAATCGGTTAGCGAGCATTACAGTGGTATATGTGAAAGGCCTTATTGCAGCTAATCTCCCTGTGCAGATCTGGGATACACTACATAACTTTATACCTAAACTTTGCATTATTTGCCCCCAAAATCATTGTGAAACAGCATAGCCAAAGCAGAATAATGACACACCATTAACCTGATCAAAAGGGTGGTTGTATAAGCGTGCACTCTGAAAATAGTCGGCCGGACAGCTACATTGATGGTCACTCGACACGGTCTCGGATAATGTAGGACATTAGTACCTCGTTCTGCATTGCTTGGAATCCCATATTGGCATCCATGTTGAAAGCACAGTATCACGCCGAAT
>JAVTVY010003588.1:0-32857 GCA_036873755.1 Hanleya hanleyi
GTAACTCATATTCTGTTAACTCGTATGTTGATCTTAGTTGTTCTACTACAAACTGTATTTATTTAGTTTCCTGTAAGAAGTGTGGTCAACAGTATGTTGGCAAGACCACTCAAAGACTCCATCTTAGGGTGAACGGTCACAGAAAATCCGTTAGGAAAAAGCAATTGCTTATAGGTAAGCATTTTTCTGGACCCGACCATGGCTGGGATAACTTTAGTATTCAGATCATAGACGTCGTCTATCCATCTACTAAGGATTCCCCCTTTGGATTTGAGAAAAAAATCCGAGAGCGGGAATTATTCTGGATGCTAGAACTTGGGTCAGTGTTTCCGTTTGGTTTAAATGATAATGTCAGTGGGTTCGGCAATGCTACAAACCGCCGTTCAAATATATCCAACATTACCCAATTATTTAAACCCCATCAACGGAGACAACGCAGCCATGGTTGGCGAAAGTTTAATAATTCGATGATTCACGATCATATCACTTTAAATTACTTAGTGGGTTTAACTAACGCACCCAATAGTATACATAGCTTACGTACAGTTCTGTATGCGTTACCTCTGAGAGCTTTAAATCAAACAGCCAGAGATATACAGCAATCTGCGTCTTCAGGAAATATAATACCATCCAAAATCATTAAAGTATGTCAAGATATAGCGTATTTTCGGTTGTATCGTCCAGTGAACATAATCGAAACATCTCAAAATCGGCTTTTCTTGAAACTCAACTACTTAGATAAAGGACTGGACATCATTAATTTACCTCGAATCCTGAATGATCCAGAGGTACGCAACGCTGTACCAAACTATTTTAAGTTCACAGAACCTCCTTGCATTTCATATAAGTACACTAAATCTATAGCCACCAAAATATTGAATTACTCCAATGCTGTCCAGGAGTTTGACTGGAACTTATACACGTCAGGAGGCTATAGTTGTGATTGTGAATCGTCGAACTTTTATCTATACACCATGCAAACATATTGTGACTGGTGACCTTGATGTGGTGAGTGATAAGGATCTGAAATTACTCCTGATGAAAGGACCTAAATATAGAGAGCCAAGAAGAATAAATCTGAAGGCCGACCAGAAGATAGTCCTGTTTGCATTAGAACAGTACGTTATTGATTGGTCTAAGCGAGAAAAAGTTGAACCTACAGTACTCGCTGATTGGCTGGACCTCACCAAGAACAAGGTCGTTGAAACAATCCGCCATATTGACAGAAGTACTCTTCCCCAAGCAAAACAAGTACTGAGAAACCCCAATTCGCAAGAAGCTCTAGCAAATCTCCAGAGTAAATTCGTCATAGTCCCAGCAGACAAAGCTCCGAATAATATAATATTCATATGTAAATATTACTATTACCAGGTGCTGGTTAAAGAATTGAGTGTAGACATATCTTCATCAAATACGCCTACTTACTCCCAAACTGCATTTACTCTGGAAGATTTATTTAACAATCACAAAACGTTTCTCAAGGAAAGATGTATTTTTCTTCAAACCAATCATAACGATATACCAAAAGTATACTGAACTCCCAAAATGCATAAATCACCATACAAAGCTAGATTCATAGCTGATTCTAGAAGTTGCACCACCAAGTTTCTTTCAACCCTGTTGACGAGGGCCCTTCAGGAGGTAAAAGCATTTTGGGAAAGGTATTGCGCCATTATTTCTAAGAACTCTGGCGTTGAATGTATGTGGATATTGAAAAACTCAAAATGTCTTATGGAAGAACTTGATGCTAAAGGTCACATACCGTACAGACATGTATCCAGATGGGATTTCTCGACTCTCTATACTACAATCCCTCATCAGGACCTTATTGACCGTCTAAGTTCATTAATAGTATCTTAGTATCTGTGTTCAAGAAAACTGATCGTAGATATATTAATGTCAGAAGCCATAAAGCATTCTTTAGCTCTACTACATACAAGAGATATCATTCATGGGATGTTTCTTTGTTTATAGAGTTGCTTGAATTTCTCATTAAATATATATATGTGAAATTTGACAACACAATATATCAGCAGCATATGGGTATTCCAATTGGTACTAATTGTGCACCCCTGTTGGCTGACCTGTATCTGTTCTCTTATGAATATGACTATATGCAGGCGCTTTCAAAAACCGATCCATTCAAAGCCCGTTCCTTCTCATTCACGAAACGCTATATAGACGATCTTCTCGCTGTGGATAATCGCTATATAAATGACGCAGTGAAGGATATATATCCACCTTCACTGGATTTGAAGGAAACTACAGATAGCCCTACAGGCACATCATATTTATATCTATATCTCTATAAAAATGAAGCGGGCATTCTCTCTCGTCGACTTTATGACAAAAGAGATGCTTACAATTTCGACATCGTAAACTATCCCTTTCTGGACAGTAATATTCCAGTGGGACCTGCATATGGCGTATACATATCTCGCTTAGTAGCATTTGCTAGATCCTGTGTTAAATGTGATGATTTTAATCAACGTCACAAAACATTGTTGCAGAAACTTATAAAACAGAGCTATTCCACCAAGCGCCTCCACTCAAAGTTTCTCAAATTTGGCGATACATATCGCATGCTGATAGCAAAATACGAACGTAGCGTGCAAGATCTATGGCGTTACGTTTCGTAACTTGTGTCTAATTCCGCTTAACCCCGGGCTAGGGGCCGTATGAACCCATGTACTTCAAGAACCTCATGGTACTCATATGAACAGGCACAATCAAAGCGTGACTGAGATACATCATTCTTTAGATGACGACTTTACAACGTATATTATGGATTAAGAATACTGATCAGCGATATGGATTTGATATGTTTGGAACATCATGATGTCTTGCCGGCATCATTGAAAACTGTTGACCGCTTCTCTCTTGCAGGAAACAAGCCTATGTTTTCGTATACTATGATTGTCTTTTTGAATTTGGTGCTAATACTGCTATATGAAAAATGGAATAGGTCTTTGGATTATGGACGCGGATATTCTCCAATGGACGACGGCTGGATTATGAATGACGGACTAGACGCTTGTAATTTGAGAAACAGGTTGAGTACGCATATATTCCTCAGTCGGAACCATCAATACTGGGATGACTACCTTAATCCTTGTCATCGTTCTAAACTTGACCCGGCCGAAATATTGTCATTTGTAAGTTCAAACATAGCTTCCGTTTTTAGTTTGTTCCTTAGATGTATACATTAGGCAGCGACTTCAGCAATCTTCAGTAACCAGCTCCCATGAAAGCAAAGTAACATCATGGACTAGCTGAGTATGATGGGCCACTCTAGTGAATGGTCAGATTACTGGATGTAGCTGTAGCATCATTTATTCAGAAAACCGGCATCTTTAGGTAGGTAATAGGGATAGAGGAGTTAGCGGAGTTGAAACATCATGATATTTTTCCGGCATCATTGAAAACTGTTGACTGCTTCTCTCTTGCAGGAAATTAACCTTAGCTTATGTATGCTGTAATTGTTATTCTTTGAATTTGGTGCTAATGCTGTTATGAACTAGGTCTTTGGATATGGACGCTGAATAGTTTTAATGGATGGGGGCTGAATACTGAACGACGGATTAGACGCTTCTCTGTATTACTTAGAACAGACCTGCAGTAGACCACGCAGGGAGGAGAAATAAGGAAGACCTAGAACCAAAATGAAAGATAAAACACAGAGTATCTTCGCACATCCACGTCGATATCAGGCAACTTCCCTACCAATATAGATTTTCTTTCTGGGGAGAAATAAAAGGTTCACGAAATTAAAAAAAATAAAGTAAGAGATTTAAATTAAAAGATCCTTTATGGCTACTCATAACCAGGTCCAATGTTGGTGTTTGGGTGTATACCGTAATTTTAGGACTATGATTCATTAGAATGCCGATTAAGCGTTGATAAGATCAGCAGGTACATGTATACACATGATATTTGTACATGTGACTTAGGCGAGAAAAATTGTTGTCCATACGTACATTTTATAGTATGCGTCAAAGAAATGCTCGAAACGCTGTGTGGTGTTTGCAGTGAACAAACGCAAATAAAGTATGAAAGACAAACAACCTCTGTTGACTACTTCTGTTGTTCAAGTGACGGGCTTATAACATAGTTTATACTTGTTGATTAAGAATGAATTTAGTTTCACTGGAAAATGGATTATGGATTGGGAAACATAATAACGAACTATATGACAGCTTAGTCTGTCGGGTGTCTTCAGGTGTATACCGTCTAAATATCAGTCTGTGGTGAGGTTGGTGAATTATTTTAAGATTTTACCGTGTTATATGATGACCAACCTTGCCTGTGACCTAACGCATGTTATATACATACGGCAAAACAAATCCACTTAACATTCGCCATGTGAGTGAATGGAACGAGCCTGTAACACTGCCTGGTATATGCTCGGACATCGTTTCCTGTTCAAGCATTCATTTCGAAAATCATCCATCTGTATATGTCTGGTCTTCGAAATGAGACTAAAAAATGTGGAAATGGATGTCTGTTACGAGACCATTCAGGCAGAATGGGGGGAGTATTACGCCGCCCATGTCTTTTGTTAACAGCATGCTTCTGAACATACTGGTAATGGAAGATAACGCCGAACAGGACACGAGTCTCCGGGATTAACAGTTTCATATTCGGATCTAGGGATCGGGACATATCAGTTGCTAATGTACGAGGTAACTATTCTACCCCGATGAGACATGGATACTTTCGTATACCTTAATGAGAACAATCGCAAACCAAGCATTTGGACTGCCGGGTTTGAGAGGTGAGGTTGATACAGTTCATTGAAACATTCTCAAGAGATTATTAGTCTTCGCTAGTCTTTTTCAGGGTTTGAAATACGAGAGAAAAAACATTGAATGTGTATCAACCAGTGTGATATTGGGAACTTTAGCAATATTTTATAAGCTATTTCAAACTGTATGCATGAACATATATGTCAAAGTAAACGCTACATATAATTTGTTTTCCTTTTAAAATACTAAAACTACTATGATTACAGGCGTCTGATCCGTCATTCATAATTCAGCCGTCGTCCATTAAAGAACATCCGCGTCATAATCCAAGGATCTATTCCATATTCCATGTAACAGTATTAGCACCAAATTCAAAAAGACAATCATGGTATACATAAACATAAGATAGTTTCCTGCAAGAGAGAAGTGGTCAACAGTTTTCAAATGATGCCGACAAGACATCATGATTTTCCAAAAATATCAAATCCGTATCGCTGATCAGCATTCTTCGAAATAATCAAGGTTTCCCAAAATGGACTCCTATTCCGATGCTGACTTTTGTTAAATGTACTTGAAACTGAACAATTGGTAGGGATAGCCTAGACCACACTCCGGACGATCGGATTTGAAACGTGAAAAAGGAGCTCATATCGTTATTGTGTAACAATCGTTCATGGTGTCTTGTTACTAGCCTTTGTTTGGTTACCTTGGTAACGGAGACTGGCATTTATCTGGCATGTTCATGGTTGACAATCTGAGGTGACTGTGGGCTGCAACAAATTTACTAACAAATTTATAAATATCAGCTGACTCAATTCGGAATTATGTGATATCTAGGCTGTTCATAGTTTATGTGTAACCATCATAATTATTAGAAATATATCGATATTTGTCCTGGCGTTAGGCTGATGATTTGGCAGATGTATAGCTATAGTGAATTCGGTCAACTGCTGGTGCGAGTGCAATATATTCGTTCTCAATATTTCTATGATAAAAATATAGATATAGAATGAAAGTCCTGTCTGAGATACGTCCCAATCACTTGACCGAAAGTTACTCACGTGTGTCTGTTTACTCGTGTGTATATTTAAATATGTATGTATTGTACAAATAAAAAAAGACGAAGTGATAAGTAGGTTACATGCCCAGGACACGATTGCCTAAATGGAAATAAATATTTTATGCAAAATAACTCGAATTCTGTTCATTGGATTTCAGGGTTGACTTTCGAGTATGCAAATACCCATACGGTAAAGGTTAGCAACCAATAAACTTGAAATTCGTTTCGTTTCGCTTTGGTCGCTGCGGTCCAACAATGTTGGATTGATCGGTTTTCGACACAAGAATATTCTGTCGAAAATTGTCACTTACTCATTCCGACCAAAGTATCATTCAGACTAAAGCATGCTATGTACAACCTCCCTACAGCGCATGCCCCATTTCGCAGGCTCATTTACCATCCCTGCCTCCAATAGCGGAAGTTGACCTTTACTACGTTGCTATGACGTATAGAGGAAAACCAACGAAGGCACGGTTCAGTTTGAATCCGGCCGAACAACTCCTTCAATGTTGTACATGAGCGAACTACTTTTCATATGCTCTGTCCAGATAAACAGGGAAAATTATCTCCAGATAATTCTTTTTAACGCTAGGTCAACAGAGGTATTATGCAGACTTGAAAAGTAATCGAAATGTTCGGTAAACATCTGTTTTACTATATATGATGTCGCTTCCGGCGATGTGCGCGAAGGCCCCGATTCCGGTCCAAAAATCTGACTGGTAGCTGGGGTGTTATTAAACCCCCAGCGAGGTGGTCGTGCTACGTACTGTGACGTGAAATATTTGTCACCCAGCTCTCAATTGCTATATTACCCCTGAATCAAGGTGCGAGTTGTGTTTTGGCGAAGATTAGCACAGACGACGGTTCAACATTTGCCAGCCGAGCTGCTGTCGCAATGAGCTTTCCTCATATATGTTACATAAACATGACGGTCACGTCGGCTCTACAGTAATCCAAAACAGGACGATTGCTAATGGCCATCGAACGGTTTGTCAACTTCATTGCTCTAACGTTTTAGCCATATTGCGAATGCTCTACACGTATTGAGAAAATCTCACTGGATTAAGTTTGATTGATCGTAGTATACACAGCTATAAGAAAGCGTTTACCAACTCTACATCTCATACAGTCGTCTATTGATTAAAAGCATGAAGGAAACTGTGAAAGTTTTTACGTGGATGACAACCTAACAAGAGCAATTCATCTCTGCACGAAGCTAAGCAAATTAGTTTATCTACAGTGTATGCTTAAGTCTTTGTCGTTTCTTACGTGACTATTGTTTTAAGATATCGATGACATCACCGCAAATATGCTTCATTCCAGGAATTATTTGTTTTCGTAAAACAGAAACAGAACATTTCTGTCGAATGATGAACGACGGAAGTTTGCTAACCATGTATATTTTATTAGCCACACAAGATAGCACACCTTAGGGAATCATGTTGGCAAGGCCACAATGCAGACACTGCAAGCCTATAATGATTATTGTTTGTTGAAACTAGGAGGATGTGTTCTATTGTTTTCTGGCCAACAGATGAAATTCTTGAAATTCATCGAAGATACACAGTGTAGCATATCCAACTATCATTGACATTATCTCGTTCCCACAACAAAAAATATATGCTGCAATACGTGAACGATTGATTTTCCTACAATAAGGTGCAACAAACATAACTTGGAATTTCTCAGAAGGCAAAAATAAAGGCTGAATATGATGAACTTCGTTGTCGTTATTCCTATAAATTCCAAATAACAAACTTAACCATTCACCATGGCGGTTTCTTCATATTTCATCTTTAAGAAGTCTGTGCTAAAGATGGGAATGCTCAACCATACGAGTTTTGTTACCAGCTTTACTTTTGCGTCCTCAATTAATTAGTTTCATAGTGGTAAAGTCAACTAGGGTTCACCCATCGATAGCCTACTCGCGGATGATCTATTTGTTACATCGAATCCACATTCCATAGAATGACGGTAATTACTTGTTCAGATTTACGTCTAAAAAGTTAATTTTCCCATGAGGTGTAAAAATTATAAATGTTGGGTTCGACGTTTGGTGAAATTATGAACAGTAGTTGCAGAGATACAAGTTTCGAAACCTTACATGTCTTTTGAGTCACCATGGTGCAACTGGAAGAATTACAGTTTTTGTTTACAGAGTGAGTGAATGAGTGAGTAGGATTTACACAGGACACGGGAAAGCACACTGTTCCTATTATCCTGGACACTGATCAGCCCAGCCAGAAGAGCATTCGGTCACCCATCCAAGTATACACCGTGCTCAATGTTGCTTAACTGATCAGGCGAGAAGCAGTGTGCCCAATGTGATACGCCGTACTGTTTACATCGAATACGGAGTATATGATATTGCAACTGAAAATTAAAGTATTCATAACTAGGATGCAGTATTAGTTGAGATATAAAATTTTAAATTACATTTGGCCCAGTCTGACAGATATCGGCTGGTCAGTTCATCCATTTTTGTGGGGGAACGATGAGCTGAAGACATATAACCTGAAGATTTGACAAATTTAGCCATGAGATTGTAACTGTAACTGAAACTGAAAACTAGAATTGTACTGGGGTATCCTTCTGATAGAACGATGGATGTCTATTTTTATTCGTTTTTGACGCAGTGATTCATCGGAGTGGAAATTTGCTATGGTGACCACACCAATGATGGCGGAAACAGAATGGCCAAGATCTTTTCGTTCTAGAGATCTTATTCTCAAACCCACGATCCGTATTTAAGCGAAGAACGGTAGACATACCTTCAGAGGTGATAGAGTAAACGTCCACCAGAATTCCGGAAAGTTTCGCAGAATTTCACATGGAAAGGATATGTGACGACAATACGGCAAAAAACTCCCTTGTGTGTGATAGTAATCATTGACAAGCTGAAATTTGTTTTCCAATCCAAAACTTGCCAAATCAGATTTTTCTTCAAGTTTACATACTGAAATATCAACCTCGAAAAAATTGTGTTGCTCCGTTACATGAAAATGGAGATATCATTGATCAAAATGTGTTCCCTGACCCGATATGTTATTTTTGAGGCATTTTCTCTTTTAGCAAAAATATGACACCTCAAACCAAACCAATTTTGTCACACAATATATTAGGAAGTTTGTTTATTGGAAAGAACCACGAATGATTTTGGTTTTAGGTGTCATACTTTTGCTACAGGAGAAAATCCTCCATGAAAATGCCCCCAAAATACCAAAATAAGCCGGAGAGCACATTTTGATCAATCATATCTCCATTTCTATTCAACTGAACATCTCCGTTTTTTCGAAGGGGATATTTCAGTGTGTAATTGTGAAGAAAAATGATATTTTGTAGGTTTTGGAGGGGAAAAAATCGGCTTTATTACCGTCACACACAAACAAGTTTTTCGTATGTAAGCGTAACATATCCTTTATTATAAAACCTGCCGACGAGATTTTCGATATTCGTGCAAACCGTTGTTGCTCGTTAGGGTACGTCAGACAAAATGACCAGATAGCAGTACTTTATACCATACTGAATTGAACAGATACTTTACCAATAATTTTCGGGTCTGATATCATTTCAAGGGGCGAAAGCGATGGTGTTTTGAAAAAAAGGGGAAAAATGTTCGAGGCAGAATTTGGACACGCTGTGGTTCAGAAACATCAATCAACATTTTTTTCATTTAATTATGACATAAAATATCAAAGTTTTTGATAGGTAAAATATACAGGGACGAGGAACAAATTCACAATTTTATATAAACAAAGATGGGAATTATGTTACATTTCACCTGTAAGCGCAAATGATATTTGAAGATTGAGAGCAAAAAGGTCCCCGATTTAACTTACAGCCAAAAGTTCAAATGCTTTGCGTACAATTTAATTGTGATCATTTCTGTATATTGCTCGTAAAAGCCATGTATATGGAGATCAAAGAACCCCGAGTCGTTCAAAGCTGAGAACGACGATCTATAGGATCAGACTATATGCGGTCATTATTAACGAAGTCTGGAGAACGTACATTCTGTATGGCGCCGTCAGGATGACTTCTAATCAACCAACTTATAAAGAAACCCTTCATGAATACTTAATAAAGCCGTTATCACCTAGAACGTGCGACAGACAAACCAATCCAGGGTTTCGTATTAAATTTCATAATTAATGAGAAACTGGGTCTGTTTTTGAAGGGACGAAAGGGATGTAATACGTTGACGAAGTCGATGAGTACAAGAGTCAGAAGATGTCCGATTTAAGTATTTTTTTCTTATGAGCAATTACTTACGCTGCATTCCTTCTATACTATTCTATGCCTTCGTCTCATCAATTCTAAATTCCAACTATTGTTTCTCCTGCCAGACTTTCAGATCTCTGGCAACACTTTGTGTCATATATGGTGTGAAAAATGTATGATATTTGATCTTAAAACTTAAAATTGGATGGGAATTATATGTTTGGTGTTTGCAAAGACAGGTCTATAGACACGAAAGTTACAACAATTTTTGTACACCACAACATCCATTTAGTGGAAATATTTAGTGGGACCATGGAACGGTTTAATCCCATATAATTCTTATATCCCACATTCCATTCTAACTGCATTGCCCGAGATGTCCGCAGAGATACATAAAGAATTATATTCGCTGTATTTCGCTCTCGCTTTATTTAATATATTTCCAGATGCGCACATTGAAAGGTAGCACCGAATCTTCACTGAACGAAGTAGAAAAAAGGGAGTTTTTGCATTTAAATTCATATAAAGAGCATCAATCTGCAAAGCCCGACGCCGGAAGAATTAGTTCCAAACGATTTCCAGTCGTGGAGACCACTCCGACATCGACCGCAATGCTTTCCGAGTGGCTAACTGGTCACATATACATGTAGTCGTCAGACCCATAGAAATATTTCTGCGTCAATGATAAAGTATTCCATGTTAGGTCTACAGCAATAATCAGTCAGAATGGTGCTTTGTTTGACTTTATACAAGCGGCTAACCACCTCTAACTTGCTAACATTTACACTACTCCTTGAATGCTGTACACGCCTGGAGGAAATAGAAATTCATTCCGTTAGAATGATTTTTGGCATACAAAGTCATAAGCTGTTAACTGAAAGTCGTCGCATCCTACGCTGCATGCAACCCTCCGTTGATTAAAACAAAAGAGGCCGCTGTTGCTGTTTTGCAGATGGCGGCTCAGTGAGAGAAATTTACATCTGTAGGAAAGTGCACCTGTAGTCGGACTAGGATACTAACCAAATTACAATATGCGGACTGATTTATTTTCGTAAGTAGTCTGATGTAGGTATAGCTCGTTGCTCACTATTACATTATTTTGAAGGATCAGCGTAACCGGGGATAATTGATAGGCAATTCACCAATAATACATTACTGTCACGGTATTAGGTCGTTACATCAAAATTATAACATTATTAAACAATCGATATTTCCACAATTTAAAGGACTCCGATGCTAAAATTCAAGAAGATTATTGAAAATCACAGTCAAACCTTATATCTTTAATGCGGTTTGTCCTCATCACTTCATTAAATGTTGATGTTCGAAGATCGATGAATGCCTAGAAATGACTGTCTGAGAACTGCTTATTAAATAAGACGATTCAGGACAGGTATGATCTCAGTGCGTTGAGAATAGAGATTGCCCGGACGGGCGTGAAAGGATATTGTTTATAAAGTCTCGAGTATCCCTTGGTCTACATGGCTTTGTCAGAGCAGTGCATCCTAATCAACAATCTTCTACAAGGCAGAAAGTCGCCCTGAATATCTAAGAAAGCAATTACGAACTGGAAAGTGTGGCTGAGAAAACACGACCCAGACAGACGACTTATGCCGAGACTTTCAGACTAGCCGGTGCATCAGCGGACTTCGTAATTAATCGCCGACCAACTTTGATTTCGATGGGCTGAGAGAATATGCTGTATATATATGTAATGATTCGAGAATCGTATGACTTCCTGTTTTTCACGAAGAAATATGTTGAGTGTTTCACTTTTTAATTTGGTCAGGCGTATAGCACGTAATGTTTGATTAATCTATTCGGTAGGTGTGTGAGTGTATTTTTACAAAGAGAGAAAAGGATTTTTTAGATTTGGTATTCATATGTTGGACCATTCCGAGAGAAGAAATGAAAGAGATTTAGTTTTGGCATTAGACTAGAACTGAAAACTATCCAAACTGTCTGGAAAAAAACTATTTTGAAAAATCCCATCTTTTTGGCATCGCACAATTATAACTAAGAGAGAATTATCCCGTCAATATGCGTCAAATTATCGTATAATATAGCTGGCCAAATTGAGAAAAAAAAACATACCTTAGAAGTAAGACTAGGGCTTTGGCGATCGATGGAAGAGCTAAGATTCAGTGACATGAAACCTTAATTATTAATGATTGGTCGTCCATCCCATCTCTGCCCAAAACGTTGGTTCGTACTATGTCCTAATTACCATATTTGCGTAATTGTTAGTGGCATGAATGGATCATGTTAGCAACAAATATGTCCTTCTATACATAACACGGCTGTAGTTCTTTACCTCTGGAAATAGGGATATGCAATAGACAAAATCCGAGAGACGTACACAATTCTCTGAAGAATTAAAACTATTGGTATTAGAGATTGCTACCAGGCGAGATATGTATACGGCATATGCTTGGTATACAAGTCGCTAGAACTGGTAGCCTTTCTTTATCCACATCACTTTAAGATAATATGTGACGGTGAGAATGTGTCTTAAATCAAGACGTCGTCTCTAATACAAACCATCGTCATTCGTTTAATTTTGTTCGGCCCTCCCCAAAATGAACTTACCAATCTTCCTTTGTTTGAATTCATCCATTATATTTTACCTTGGATATGGTAAAATAACTGACCAAAATATATTTACTGATATCAAGAATTAAACTTTTAACATGACGTCTAGATACATGCCTTTCAGAATGGATTAGTCGATGAGCACTGGAAGAGAGTCACGCATGTATATCTACCACCTGGTTCTCATTTGATCAAGTAATTGAATTTCTTCAAAAATTTTAACAAATAATTTTGAAAATAATTGAGATTTAGACTGGGTTATAAGTCATTTAACTTGGTTGAGCAAACCACCGGAAATAAACTGAATCAGAGTAATATCCAAGAGGTGTGGAAAATTGACGTCTGCCGACTAAAGACCACACAGGAAAGCTTCCCTCGGCACTCCACATTCAGGCCAGAGAATACGGTGGATTCTCGGACGTAGCCTTATTACCTTTGTCGCGCTCTTATCGCAGCTGTCAAGACAATCGTTCCTCGATAGTTATTTAAAAAATAATGTTTTCAAAGGCGTGCTCAATGGTTATTTTACGCACGGTTAGTGCGGGAAAGTTTATATTTTAGGGCAAGGGAGAAGCCCGCTCCTCAAAATTGATAAACTTTCCCACACTAGCTGTACGTAAAATAAACATCGAGTACGCCTATGAAAACATTATTTCTATTTTAATGCACTACCCAAATTGATTATCAACAAAGATTATAATGAAAAGTTGAAAATATATTTTAAACTTTGAGAACCTTTCTCCCCTTTCTTAAAAAAGCTCGTCCACTGATTCTCTGCTCTCGGTTGGCATCGGGCCAATGTCAGTGGACGAGTTTATGTGGTCTCTCAAGTGGGGAGTGATACTGTCAGCTGTTTGGCAATTACGTTGATATATGTCTATTTGTGTCGCTTTGTTAATCAATTTCACGATGGAAACAACAGTTAAACTTGGGAAAGAAATTGCATCTTGTAATTTATTTGTTTGTTTTATTCGATTGTTACTTGTATGAAAGCCGACATCCCTTTCCTCATCCGACTTGTGAAATGGAATCTCCCAATGAACACATGCTCTTGACGCGTGTTCATTTCACATAACCATGCTAAAACGTGTAATAAATGCACGGTTAGCTCGATGTTATGGACACAAGTGTTATAGAATACTTGTTATCGCTGTTAATTAATTTCCGATGTTTTCAGATCGGCCTTCTAATAACTTCTACATGATTGACTGAAATGTCATGAAATTTGGATACAATACTGTACATGTGTAGCAATATATAGGAGTGTTTTATCTTTTTTTTTAAATTTCGAATCTGCTCATCATTTCAGATAAAGTGGTCGCGTAATTTTTTCAGATTATTTCGAATTATTGAACTTCGAACTGTGATAAAATCATTTCCAGGACGAAATGTAACAAAAGTATATTGGAAAGTATATTATAAAAATCAATATGTCAATATTGCTGAGGAATAACTTAGGGGTTATTACGAAGAATATTTGAGGGATAAATTTCCACAAACCGCTCAATTTATGTTCAAATAATTCGGTTGTAGTTTACATACAATTCTAATTTCCCGAATGAATAGCTTTCAGAAAATCTTTTTGAAATTTGAGTTTATTTATTGCAATTTAATTGAGCAAACTGGTAAGGTGTCTAAAATCTTATCGCTAGGGTTTCTGAAACTACACGGACTTCCTTTGAATGCGTGTCTAACGAATATTACAGTGATTTATCTCGCTCAATGTTTCCATTTATCGTTATACTAATGAATTGTCACCTCTGGATGTATATATCAATAGGCGGATATGGAAGTCGGAAAGTGGTAAATATTTGATGGAATATGTTGGCGTGCAGACTCTTAAAAGAGACAAGATTATTGATGTTTGCCTTAGAATATGGTTATTACTGTAAGCTGCTATAACCTGAGCGTTGAACAAAACTGACACAGATTTACTTGTAATCATAACGTATCTCTTGTGAGTTTTTTTTCATATGAATGAGATTTAACATGCGATATGTATCGCCAAATTTGAGAAACATTTGAGTGGAGCGCGTAGTTGCGTTGCCCTGTCCTATAAGTTTCTGCCATGATGTTTTGTGGCGTTGATTAAAATCGTCACACTTTACACAGGATCCAGCAAATGTTACCATGCGTGATGTGTTTACGCCATATGCCGGTCCCACTGGAGGTCCAAACATTTCAATTTGGTTTGTCCGTTACCGATATACGTATTATGCCCCTACCAAACCTTCTCTCCTATCTCCGAAACTTGAGAGCTACTCAGTGACTTTATATTCTATCATATTGGGGTCATTTTGAGCATTATGCATAATGCTCCGGGCAGAGGATCAGTCAAAATGTCGGCCATATGTGGTACCAGAAAAGCGATATTCTCTTCATTTTTCTTCGAATCTTCAATGCGTGGAAAAGTGGGCAAAAGCTATTTTATTTCACATCAGACTATTATTTAATAATTTATTAGGTAATTTTTGCGGAAATGACATGAACACAAAAATAGAAAAACCTGACCGAAAATGGACCAAAAAATACCGTCACTGTGACGTCATCACAGCGATCATCTTGGAGCTTTTGTGCGGTATACCAGCCCCCTAGCTCAAGGGGCAAGAAAATATTCCAGGGGGCCAAAATCTCCCCCTCTCCCCAGGCCGGAGCAGGTCCATGAAAAACCAAGCTCGATATGGTTAAGGCAGCGTTCAGTATCACTATTAATTGGACATCATGGAGGGCACAGAGAAACATTATCTAATTCAACCTGTAGTCCGCTAGTCAAAGTCAAATGAATACGTAGACTCTCAATATCCTTCATCAGGAGTAGATCCCCGAAGGCAATAAGGACAGAGGAGCTACTTGAAAGTGATTTGAAGCAGATCAGGCACGAATTCGGAACGCTTCCAAGGAATGAGAGAAAATCTAATAATAGGAATTTGGAGCATAGAAAAACACTTATCGCGTTTCATTACACCCCCAGAAGGTATTCATTGGAAACTACATCAGTATGAAGAGGAGACTAAATCACGTATTCAAGTATCGTGTGACTGGAATGAAAAACAAATCAGCCCACTTGTCCCAGTTCCAATCCTGGTAACTATTATATTCCTAGCTGAGAGATATGGTGAGAGGTAAGTTGAGGTCAGAGTTTCTCTGACCATTTAATCCGTCATTTTTCAATAAATGACCATAACCACAAATCGTAGTTATTTGTCTCTGTTTATCCAGCAACATCAGGTTCGTCTCTGGCCTATCGTGTTCATTGCATCCACAGTACAACGTGGGTTTTTCGAATTTCTCTTTGTGCTGAAGAGATCATTTCTAAACATAAACTAAGATTGAAATTGTGCGTCCGTCTGCAAAAAAAAGTTTTAATAGGGCAGGTCAGGATTGAGAAACATGAATAACAATTCACAAACACACAAAATAAATAAGAGGGTTGTTTTATCAACAAATATAATCATCCCCAACTCCCTTTCTGCTGGTCTGATGACTTAAGCGTGCAATAGCGCAATATCTTTAATTATATTCTAAGACCCATTTTTCCAGATTTATTTTGATTATTCTCTCTTCTTCAAAAATGGATCAGACTATTTGTTCTCAAATAATTCCCAGTATAAATCGTTACCGAGAATAATAATTTTTATTGTCAATTTCCAAGTGTGCAATAATATCCGCAAATAACATTTGTTATTTAAGCTTCTGTACTGAGGCATCTTTGGTAAATTCAGCATGGCGCTCATGATCGGGCAATGCCAACTAATCTTTTTCATCCATATTCAACTAAAACGTACAAAACCTACGGATAGTGTATAAAAGGCATTTCTGTTATTCAGCGGATGAAGAGTATACCAGTGTTTATTACCTGTATATGGTAGGATTCTGCTGGTGGACTATTAGTCCCCGAGGCCCGCCCTCTGTACATGTCACTCGACAAATATATGTTGGTCTATTGCTTCGTTGGGAAATTTAAGCTGTATGACATCGGATTTTACAGGTTAGTTTTCCTAGGTATTCTTGCATTTGCCAGGTTTCCCAATGTTAAGGCGTTTACTCCATGATGCTCATCCATTAACACCAGATGAGTGATTTGAGCTGATCTCTCATCACAGCTCCCGAGCTGGGGTATCTAATTTCGCTTAAGCCGGTGCTAGGGGCCGTGCCGATACTTCACAGTCTCCACATGAACAACTGCAACAAAAGCGCGGCTGAGATACTAAGGCTACACTTCAGACCAGCTGAAAGTTTAGTGTTAGCGCACCAACGGCGCGCAAACGAAGTGCGCCAACACAAAGGTATAGCCCGCCAATGCCCATGATTATCGGCTGGCCATTGTTCTAACTCTGTTGAATGTAGTCCGTCGACATGATTGAACACAGGCCGCGCTCTATCAGCACGAAGCTAACTGTTTGCACAGAATGTCTGCCTGTAATTCAAACCTATTAAATAACATCAGATATATGAATTTGTGTTACCGGCGAACACGTGGACCTCGATCAAGCGTATTTGCATTCCATCTAAAAAAAATTATATATTCAAAAATTCTTGCAAATTTTGACCATTCAAGAGTAAATGCCCGGGATAAACGAATAGTGGACCCACATTATGTATAGCTGAAGCCCCTCCCTCCATCCCCGACATCAAGACCAACATTTCATATGTGTTAATGTATACTTCCTGTCGAACAGTATAACGGATGTTATATTGTCAGCAAGAAAACAACACTGTTAAAGTTTGGCGTAAACAAGTGGAGAATATAAACATAACAGTGCATTCTCTCTCTGACGGGGTAAAGCGATATCCCGCTTTCGTCCAACAAAATGCGCGTCTGTGTCTCATTTAAAAAGAAATGAAATGGCATTAACTTATTGTTTAGGTAGAAATCTCTGTTATTGTTTCTTTTTTGTTATTTAGCTGGAACGATGGATGTGTGGGCCATAAATACTTGTTAATTCTTATTTCCTCATCGGAAGTTTCGTGTGCAACCTTTAACAGTCGGGCGGTAACGAATAAAGAGCATATACAAGTATTTGTCATTCTCTGTAAGGGGTTAATTGATCTTTTGAGTTTCTGTGTATATTTTGGTTAGGCGGTTGTAACAAGACAAGCCAAGGAGACAACTAGTCTGACCGAGCACTGCATGCTGCCCCGATTATGACCTCGACTCGCCCGTGTGTCTGAATTTATACGAAGCTGTATTCATTTGAAATGTTACGTTCAACCGTTTTACTGGCCGTTCTGAAAGAGGAGGTGGCCTTCGCAATTTGCACACACCAACGTTTTATGAATTCTGATAATATATTTAGGCATACTTTAAGCTATCTTTGGCGAAACTTTTTGTTAATGAAGATTATTCGTAGTCTCAACCGAATGTTCACAAGACGGCCGAGTTTCCTTGGAGCGCAAACAAAAAATGATAGATAATCATTTACAGCATTCTTATTGAAGAAGTCAAATCTTCTATATATTTTTTTAATTACTTAGTCAGTAATTTAAACTGTAGAATAGATTGTGTTCTTGCCGTACACCGCCAGAGGGGAACTCTTTGAAAACAATTCAGTTTTAAGTCGTGACGGCTGTTAGCGCGCAATCCGGCAAGCGCGCCAACGGGGAGCCTTTGTTTACCGCCGACATGCTCACAATGGTTCAGTGGTTTGACCGGACTATATTCTACCGGCGCGTGGCGGCAAGGGTCACATCATGGGGGGGTGTAACAAGTCTTGGTGATTAGGCCACTATCGGTGCGTAAACGCTGTTCACTAATTGGAAGATTAAGCTGATCTGATCTGTACGTCCGAGAATCCACCGTATTCTCTGGTCTGAATATTAGGTACCGAGGGATGCTTTCCTGTAGATTCGTATGGCTGCTTTTTGGTCACCAGACGTCGTCAATTTTTCCCACCTCTTGCATATTGCTCCAATTTACAGGTATACAGATTGATAGTTCGTCGAGGAGTTCTATATTTTTACTCGTCCGAATTCATCGCATTGAAGAAGTATATGCACTGATGGTTGTAACATAATATCACCAGACGAAGAGAGAACTAGCAAAATTAACGATGAACAATTGATAAAGCATTGTCACTGTAATCAAGTGATATCGAGGATCGGACAGCCTTCATTGGTTTTTTTACAGTGATTTGTCTCGCTGAACATTCAATTCTAATTCCCCCAATGAATAGCTTTCAGGAAATCTTTTTGAAAATGGGTTTATTTGTTGCAATTTAATTGAGCAATTTAATTGTCTAAAATCTTATCGCTAGGGTTCCTGAAACTACACAGACTTCCTTCAAATGCGTGTCTAACAACTATTACAGTGATTTTTCTCGCTAAATGTTTCCATTTATCGTTATATTAATGAATTGGCACGTCTGGATGTATATATACAGCAGGCTAATATGGAAGTCGGAAGGTGGTAAATATTTGATGGAATATGTTGGCGTGCAGACTGTAAAAAGAGACAAGATTATTGGTAATGTTTGCCTTAGAATATGGTTATTACTGTAAGCTGCCATGACCTGAGCGTAGAACAAAACTGACACAGATTTACTTGTGATCATAACGTATCTCTAGTGAGTTTTTTTGTATGAATGAGATTTAGCATGCGATATGTATCGCCACATTTGAGAAACATTTGGGCGGAGGGCGTAGTTGCGTTACCCTGTTCTATAAGTTTTTGTCATGATGTTTTGTGGCGTTGATTAAAATCGTCACATTTTAAACAGGATCTAGCAAATGTTACCAGGTGTGATATGTATACGCCATTTGTCGATCCCACTGGAGATCTAAACATTTCAGTTTGGTTTGTCCGTTACCGATATACGTATTATGCCCCCCTACCAAACCTTCTATCTCATCTCCGAAACTTGAGAGCTGGCATTCAGTGACTTTGTATTGTATCATATTGGGGTCATTTTAAGCATTTTGCATGATGCTCCGAGCAGAGGATCAATCAAAATGTCGGCCGTACGTGATACCAGAAAGTGACGTTTTCTTCATTTTTCTTCGAATCTTCAATGCTTGGAAAAGTGGGCAAAAACTATTTTATTTCACATCAGACTATTATTACCAATTTATTATGCAATTTTGGCGACAAATACAAAAATCGAAACAAATCTGGCCGAAAAATGAACCTAAAAATACCGTCACTGTGACGTCATCACATCGACCATCTTGGATTTTTGTGCGGTATAATGGGGTAAGTTTCAGCCCCCTAGCTCAAGAGGTAAGAAAATATTCCGGGGGGGGCCCCAAAATTCGCCTCCCCCCGACCCCAGGCCTGAACAGGTCCCAAAACCCCGTGCCCGATACGGTTAAGCCAGCGTTCAGTATCACTATTAATTGGACATCATGAAGGGCATAGACAAACATGATCTAATTCAACCTGTAGTCCGCTTTAAAGTCAAATGAATACGTAGATCCTCAATATCCTTCATCTTCATCATCTCCTTGGAGGCAATAAGGTTAGAGGAGCTACTTGAAAGTGATTTGGAGCAGATCAGACACGAATTTCGGAACGCTTTACCAAGGAATGAGAGAAGATCTAATAATAGGAATTTGGAGCATAGAAAAACACTTATCGTGTTTCATTACACCCCAGAAGGTATTCATTGAAAACTACATCAGTATGAAGAGGATACTAAATCACCTATTCTAAGTATCGTGTTACTGAAATGAAAAAATCAACCCACTTGCCCCAGTTCCCGTTCTATTATCATGCACGAGTTTGTCTGCCCGTTTAATCCGTCGTTTTTTCAATAAATGATCATAATTAAAAATCGTTGTGATTTGTCTCTGTTTATCCAGCAACATGAGGTTGGTCTCTGGCCTATCGTGTTCGTTGCATCCACAGTACAACATGGGTTTTTCGATTTTTTCTTTGTGCTGAAGAGATCATTTCTAAACATAAACTCAGATTGAAATTGTGCGTCCGTCTGCAAAAAATGTTTGGACAGAGCAGGTCAGGATTAATAAACATGAATAACAATTCAAAGAAATCTGGATGGCCTCAGGCAACCAAAAGTAACACAAATATACACAAATATACCACTGTTTGTTACCTGTATATGTTAGGATTTTGTTGGTGGACTGTTAGTCCCCGAAGCCCGCCGTCTGTACATGTCACTCGACAAATATATGTAGGTCTATTCTTTCGGTGGGAAATTAGGCCGTACGGCGTCGGATTTTACAGGTTAGTTTCCTAGGTATTCTGGCATTTATCAGGTTTCCCCACGTTAAGGCGCAGACGTCCATGATGCTCATCCATTTACATCAGATGAGTTGTTTGAGCTGATCTGTCATCACAGCTCCAGAGCTAGCGTATCTAATTCCGCTTAAGCCGGTGCTAGGGGCACATGAACAGCTGCAATAAAAGCGCGGCTGAGATACTAAGTTCACGTCCGAGTATCCACCGTATTCTCTGGTCTGAATGTTAGGTACCGAGGGATGCTTTCCTGTAGAGTCATATGGCTGCTTTTTAGTCACCAGGCGTCGTCAATTTTTCCCATCGCTTGCATATCGCTCCAATTTGTTTTTCAAATACTAAACTGCTATGTGAAAGAGAATTAAACAAGGCTTCCCGAAATGGGACTCCCATGGGGATGTTGACTTTTGCTAAATGTACTTGAAACTTGACTATTGGCAGAGATAACCTGGAGGACACGCTGCACGATCGGATTTCAACACGTGAAAAAGGAGTGCATATCCTTATTGTGCAATAACAGTTCGTGGCATGGTGTCTTGTTAATAGCCCGAACCTGATGTCAAATGTTTTGTTGAGTTAAAAAGACCAGCATTTATCTGGCATGTTCATGGTTGACATTTTGAGATGATTGTGGGCTGCAACAAATTCACAATTAAATTCACAAATATCAGAATTCAGAATTACGTGGTATGTGGGCTGTTCATAGTTTATGTGTAATCATCATAATTATTAGGACTATATCGATATTTGTCCTTGCGTTATGCTTATAATTTGGTAGATTTATAGGTATAGTGGATTCGATCAACTGATGGTGCGAGTGCTTTTTGCTTGCTCTAAATATTTCTAAAATCAAAATACGGATAAGGAATAGATTACAACACATATAAGGGAAGTGGGAAGAGGTGTCGACATACTGACAGAGTCACATGGCTTCACAGTATGGTCTTCTGGTTAACCTATTCTAAAGCACATACCAAGAATCTAACGATTCGTGATATGTGTTGTATCTCAGGTACGCTTTTATTGCACCTGTTCATGTGGCAACTTGGATGACATGACCACACGGCCCCTAGCACCGGCATAAGCGGTATTAGATACAAATCTAGAGAGCTATGATGGAAATGCTCTGACAACTCGCATATTGGTCATTGGTGAGCTGTGTCGCTGTGACAACTCGTACACTGGGCATTGGTGAGCTGTATCATCGTGAGATGAAAATGACGGCATTTAACACAAACGACTAGTGTCCTGTCACACTCACGTGTGTCTATTCACTCGTGTGTGTATTTAAAAATGTATTTATTGTGCAAATAAAAAGAGAGGTAACAGGTACACATCACCATTGCCTGAACGGAAATAAACATTTCATCCAAAAGAACTTGAGCTATGTTCAATGAATCTCATGTCCCCATATTCTCAACACAGTAATATGAAAAAGGCTTGCATCCAATAAACTTGAGCTTCGTCGCTGCAACACCGTTGGGTTGATGGGTATTCCGCCCAATGATATTCGTTTGTAAATTTTACTCGTTCCGACCTAAGTATTTTAGGTCAAACTTTATCTAATCTCAAGAATGCTACGAACAGCAAGGTGAAAAACGTGTCACCTTCCTCTAAATTTCTAAATTAACCCCGAGCAAAACGTGAATCTAATCAACCGTAATTGAATGGATCGAAACGAATTCTGGCAAAGATTAGCACAAACGATGGTTCAGCATTTGCGAGTCCAGCTGCTGTCGAAAAATATGAGCTTTTCTCATTTTTGTGACATAAACATGACGGACACGTCGGTTCTACAGTAATTGAAAACAGGACGATTGCTTATGGCCATTGAGCGGTTTGTCAACTTCCTTCAACTGACCTCAGTCTGTTCTAACGTTAAAGCTATATTGCGAATGCTCTACAGGTGTTTAGAAAATCTCAGTGGATTACGTTTAATTGATCGCGGTATACACAACTATACGAAAGCTTTTACCAACTCTACATCCCATACAATCGTCTATTGATCACAATCACGAAGGAAACTGTCAAAGTGTTTACGTGGATGACAACATAATAAGAGCAATTAATCTCTGCACGAAGATAAGCAAATTAGTTTAACTGCAGTGTATGCTTAAGTCATTGCCGTTTCTTATGTGACTATTGTTTTAAGATATCGATGGCATCATTGCAAATATGCTTCATTCAATGAATTATATATTTTCTTAAGACAGAAACGGCCTAACCGCAAATGCCGGGGTTTTTGTAGCCACATTCAATCCCTATAGAGAAATGTAGCCACATTTTGTGGCTACATTTCTCTATAGAGACTGTAGCCACATTCAATTGAATCATTTCACTGTCATAATAAGCTACTGAAAGCTTCGACAAAATGATTTAAAAAACCTTTTTTACAAACATCGAAAATCATCGTATGCACAGAAAAGTGAAATTACTCGCGGCCGTTCTGTTCAAAACAGGAACTTACCTCGGCATGTGCACTGCACTCAATGGAAACATGGTTTGTTCTTGTTCACTGTTTAGTTAAACAAGTATGGATGGGAACTATTTATTATATAAATCGTTCAGGATTTGTCTAAAACGTGGTCTAAATCGCCGAAGAATATTCCACCATCTTCGAAGAGGCGAAATGCAGACGACCCGACCTTTGCTAAGCAAGCTGTGATTGGCCGAGTTGCTTCACCAAATCCCCGCCTGTACCGAGCGGTTAGCCAATCGCTAACCTCGTTTGCGGGGGCGCGGCTTCATGGAACAACAACGACGAAATATCGGCATGCGATGGATTTATATTCGTGAATAGTTTCCATCCATAGAGTTATTTTTTTCAATAAAAATCCGATGTTATAGGATATAATACTATCATAATCATATACTAATTCTGCGACAAGCCTGCGGGTTCCGATAAATCCGATATCAATCGGTAAATGCGAGGTGAGTGCAAGGCCTGGACAAATACCGATATTTTTCTTATTCTTGGAGTTTGTCTGCATGGAAAGTGGCTACATTTACAGACTATTCGTGTTTGCCGAGCTATTTCAGTTTGTTACTTATCATAAAAAAGACATTATCTAAAATGTGGCTACACTCTCTATAGAGAAATGTAGCCACATTTTGTAGCCACAAAAACCCCGGCATTTGCGGTTAGGCCACAGAAACAATACATTTCTGTGGAATGATGACCGACGGAAGTTTGGTAACCATGTATGTTTTATTGGGTCGCCAAGATGGCACACCTTCGGGAATCATGTTGGCAAGGTAACAGTGCAGATGCTGCAAGCCTATAATGATTATTGTTTGCTGAAACTAGGAGGACGTGTTCTATTGCTTTCAAGAAATTCTTGAAATTCATCGAAGATACATACATTGACATTAGCTCGTTCCCACAACAAAATCTCTGCTGCAATACGTGAACGATTGATATTTCTACTATTGAAAGTAAAACAAAAATAAATTGGGATTTCTCGGATGGCAATAATAAGATTGAATATGATGAACCACGTTGTCGTTATTCCTCTAAATTCCTAGTATTGCTCAACTCGGGGAAATACTAGATGTTTGTGTGATAGAAATTTGGGGCAATATGCAAGAGGTGGGAAAACTTGACGACGCCTGATGACTAAAAAGCAACCATATGACTCCACATGAAAGCTTCCCTCGGTACCTCACATTCAGTGGCGAGAATACGGTGGATACTTGGACGTAGCCTTGGTATCTCGGCCGCGCTTTTAATGCAGTTGCTCATGTAGAGACTATGATGTATCCACACGGCCTCTAGCACCGGTTTAAGCGATATTAGATACGCTAGCTCAGGAGCTGTGATGACAGATCAGCTCAAACAAATAACTCATCTGATGTTAATGAATGAGCATCGAGGATGTCTGATGGAATAACCGCCTGGTAAACCTGGTAAATGCAAGAATACCCAGAAAAACTAACCTGTGATGCCCGACGTCGTACGGCTTAAATTTCCCACCAAAACAATAAACCTTCATATATTTGTCGATTGACCCACCATGGTACTCCCTTAGCCATCCATCATGGCGGATTCTTAATATTTCATCTGGAAGAAGCCTGTGCTAAAGATCGGAATGCCAAACCGTCTTACAATTTAGCTTCATTTTTGCGGCCTTAAGGGAGTTAAGTAGAGGACGTTCATTTTCCTGCTCTTATGGGGCTACAACATGGTGATTTGTCGAATTTTGCAAAACATTCTGAATTTCCTAACTAAAGTACCCAACATCTTAAAATGGGATATCAATCAACAAAAGGTACAACAGAACCAGTTATGCGTTTTACTGGTGATTCGATAGTGTGGAAGGATTGACCAAAAAGTCGGCATTTCAGATTCAATGGTTGGAAGGCGCAATGTGCTCCCGAGGTCG
The DNA here is from genome assembly GCA_036873755.1 of Hanleya hanleyi. Lineage (NCBI taxonomy): Eukaryota > Metazoa > Mollusca > Polyplacophora > Lepidopleurida > Hanleyidae > Hanleya > Hanleya hanleyi. The sequence continues at coordinate 25,195 of JAVTVY010003588.1, forward strand.
AAAATTATGCCTCTCACATCCCCCAAAATTCACTCGTAGTCAATTTCAACAAAAAGGAAATTTGTAAATGACTGATAAATGAATGTCCCATAATATTCCCTACCCCCACCCCTATTTTCCACCTCCCTCCCACTCCCCCTCATGGAAATAGGACTGGAAAGGCCTGGTTTATCTGTTATACAGCTAATATTTTCTAAGAAATTATGGTGTCCCCCTGTTTTCATTACATGTCTAACAAGAACTATACGTGCTTAGCATTATATAGCAAAACGGGAAAAATTTGACCTTGGGAAGTTTGATTTATTGAGCATCAAATTTTCTTATGTATTCAGTGTTATGGCTTTTAAGTGGTATACATGCATTTGGCTGTCATATTTTTTAACGAGTATGGTGCCCCCATTTTTGTCATGGATCATCTTCTCTTAACCTAATACAAAAATACTGAAATTTAAACAAAAAACATTCAACCTCTAGAAATGAACGTCCTCTACGGCCTTAGTTAATTAGTTTTTGTTGTGGTAAAGACAACTCGGGTTCACCCATCGATAGCCTACTGGCGGATGATCTATTGTTACATCGTATCCACATTGCATAGAATGACGGTAATTACTTGATGCTAATATTTACATAAAAAAAGGTTTCTCAGGAAGCGTAATGATTAAAAATGTTGGGTTCAAAATTTGGTGAAATTTTGAAAAGCAATTGCCTTCCTGCAATTGGAAGAATTACAGTTTTTTTACCGGGTGACTTTTCACTCATATAACGACGGTACTGACATGTGCCAGGACACGAGAGTGCTCACAGTTCCTATTATTCTGGATACTGATCAGCGCAGTCAGAACAGCACCCGGTCACCCATCCAAGTGTAGACCGTGCTCAACGTCGCTTAAATGATCTGATCGTAGCTATATGGTCGAAATAGTGTTGAACGCGACGTTAAACCTTAACTCACTCACACCCGCTTAACTGATCTGACAAGAACCGGTGGGACACACAGAGCTGTTTACATGGACCACGGAGGATATGATATTGCAACTGAAAATTAAAGTTCTTATAATTAGGATACAGTATTAGTCGAGATATAGAATTTTCAAGTACGTTTTCCCCAGTCTGACAGACGTCGGCTGGACATTATATCAATTTTTGTGGAGGAACGATGACATCTAACCTGAAGATTTGACATATTTAGCATTAAGAATGTAACTGAAACAGAACTTGAGAAACTGAAAGCTAGAATTGTCTAGGGTGTCACGCGTGACGTGACGTCACGTGTACACGTTACGTATAATTTGACGTGATTAAATTAAAGAAGTGGGGTCGCTGTTCGAACTCGGCTCCAGACAAGAAATAGCAATGTGTGAAGTTGAAATATAAATCAAAGTTTACTTAATCGAAATAAATCAAGTACAGTTGCAACCATACATGTATAAATAAAAGTGGCGATCATTGAAGTTCAAGTTTAGTTAATCGCTTCCGCGTTACCGGTATCCCAATGTTCATGGCCTGTAGCAATTCCGGTCGGTGATCTCAGTTCTGTTGCCGGACGCAAAGGTTTCCTCTGACTGGCTATCGACGACCCGAATCTCAGTACTGTGGATCCGGCCTGAACATCAGCAGTGGAATAAATTCACCCGCCCCATGTTGGGACTGAAGAACTGTCATCTTCACCGTTGTTTACGGTTGGACTTGCATACACTGCACATATTTCACAATGTGGCGTACCGTGCATCGGAAGGGATTACTCAGCTGTCAGTCCTGCATGCTGATCTCCAAATGATACCCTGATCCTCACTGAGAATAAACAAAACAATACCTGTTGCCAAATAACCAATATCTAATTGATCCATTAAATTGATGCACTTCTTATATGTAGGATATTTACAATATGCCTATCAACGCCAATGAAAATAGACGTGTAAGTATAGGACAGTCGTAATGCAGTCATCGATAGTCAGAAATGATCAGTTCATCGCAAACAATAAATTCGGATAAACCGTATAGTATCATATAAGCGAAATCTATTTATCCGATAAAATGAGATATGATCATCTATCCGGTAAACCGAGATATCCAGCTAATACTTAGAAACACATTTTAGCTATCAACTGTTAATGATTCACTTGTTTACCGCTATAACATCAATTTGCCGCATAATTACATTTATATGCCTGTGCCGATAGTTTACCTATATACAAGATATACAACATACCTGAGAATGGATAGAAGACATACAAGATATACAACATATCTGAGAATGGATAGAACGCCAAATAAACAATATCTGGCCGCCCGGCCTAATGTAGCCACACGGGCAACGACGTGTGCTTGAAACCAACGCTCAGGTTGGAATGAATCAATCTTACACGATTTCTCTGTAGATAAATTCAGCCGTGTGCCAACCAAACTCTACTGACCAATCAATATTCCAGATCCAATTCTATTAAAATACATTGCGGTTCACGCCTGACTTGCCATACAGTCATGCTTGCCAATTACCGGATTTTAGATAACAATGGGACGTTCGCTCGCGCGGCACACGCTACATTCTCCTCAACCAGCCAAAACAGTAGTTCCCATTACACACTCATCCCTGCCACAATATCCTCAATCGGTGAATAGATAAGTCTGCAAACCACAGACGTGACATCACCTCGCCCTTAAGAATGGGTTTTCAACGAAAAACACAGTCTGAGAAAGTAACCTCATTCTTTTACATCTGGGCTCCTACTCAAAAAATCTGCACCTACATTCAGTTTCCCCTTAATTGCCTCAATTCGGTAATTAAATGTTTGCAAATACAAAGCCCATCTCATTAGCCTCGAGTTACTGAGTTTGGCGGTGTTCAGGAAAGAAAGAGGCTGATGGTCAGTTTGCAACAAAAATGTTTGACCAAACAAATACACGTTGAATTTGTTGACCGCCCAAACAATTGCCAAACCCTCTCTCTCTATGGTAGAGTACGCCCTTTCTCTCTCTGTAAGTTTTCTACTGGCATAAGCAATAGGATGCAAAACCCCATCAAACTCCTGTAGTAAAACAGATCCGACGCCTACATTTGAAGCGTCTGCTCTGAGGATGAACTCTTTTGCAAAATTTTGCAACTTCAAAATAGGTGCTTTGCAAAGTCTGTCCTTTAGTGTGACAAATGCTAACTCATGATCAGCTCCCCAATCGAGTTTGTTTGATTTTCCCTTACCAGTCAAGTGAGTTAAGGGAGCGGCTATCGTGGAATAATTAGGAACATACCGCTGGTAATATCCAGCAAGTCCCAAGAAAGAACGCAATTCTTTTTTGGTTTGCGGTCGTGGCGCGAGTTTTATTCGCTCAACTTTATCCACGAGAGTTCCGAGTGCTCCCTGTCCAACCATGTGACCTACATATTCCAACTTCCTGTAACCGAAATAGCATTTGGACGGTTTAACTGTTAGCTTAGCACGCCTAATACGCTCGAACGATTCGCGCAGCCGCGCCAAATGCATTTTCCACGTTTCAGTATGAACAAGCACGTCACCGACAAAACTGTCTACGTCTGACATTCCGTCTAAGAGTTTTCGCATCATGCGGTTGTAAGAACTTCCGGCATTGACCAGTCCGAATGGCAACCGCGTAAATCTTCGTAAACCAAATGGGGTGTAGAAAGATGTAAGATCCTTGGCCTGTTCTGTTAATGGAATTTGCCAGTACCCCTTACAGAAGTCTAATTTTGAAAGAAAATTGCATTCAGCGACCGTAGCGAAAATTTCCTCCGAATTAGACATGGGTTCGGCATCAAAAATTGTAACCCTGTTTAGCTTACGGAAATCTATAACCGGTCTCAAGGTCAGATCTTTTTTCTTTACCATAAGTAAAGGAGATCTGTATGGTGAGTTTGCTGGCTCAATGATACCCATTTCGGACATTTCTCGGACTTCTTTTTTTACAGTGTCGAGTAACGTGTGTGGGACAGGATACGGCCTAACCGTGATCGGTTCTTTTGTTGTTAGAACAATATCGTGTTCCACTAAGTCCGTAAGTCCGGGTTTATGTGAAAATATGTCACCATACTCGCAAATAAGAGCACGCAATTCTCGCGCTCGCGTCTCAGTCAAATATTCGGAAATGTTTACGTCCAGGTAACTTTCCGACTTGGTCGACGGATAGTCTCGCGGCAGAGTTTCGTTATCGAACTCCTCTGTCTCCGTAGGATCAACGTCAATCGCCGCTACCAGACCCGCCGCACAGAAATCCTCGCGTTCAACATATCGCTTCAACATGTTAATGTGAAAGACTTTCAATTTCTTTCCCATTTCTATGCGATAATCGTTAACTCCGATTTTCTCCCTCACTTTGTACGGTCCTTTCCAATACATTACCAATTTATTGGAACTACTCGGCAACAAAATGAGTACCTGATCACCAGCGCTTAACGTTCGCTTGACAGTTTTCTTGTCAAAGTTTCGTTTATATCGCGCCTGCGCAGAAGTCAAGTTTTCATGGGCTAATTGCACGACGTCTTCCAATCGGTTACGCAAATCAACAACATACTCATAAGTCGTGCGAACTGTTTCATCGTCAACGTCCTTTGTCCACAATTCGCGCAGAATAGTCATCGGTCCGCGTACACTGCGTCCATACAATAACTCGAACGGCGAAAAATGAAGGCTTTCTTGGGGTACTTCGCGATAAGCGAACAGCAACGGTTCGATATATCTATCCCAATCAGATGGACGTTCGGCGCACAATTTCTTGAGCATACGCTTAAGGGTGCCGTTGAATCGCTCGACTAATCCGTTGCACATTGCGTGGTACGGAGTAGTATGAAGTTGATCGATAGAAAGAAGTCTACAAAATTCAGCCATCATCTCAGACGTGAAATTGCTGCCGTTGTCAGTCAGTATTTCCTGCGGAATTCCTACGCGGGGAAATATAGTCCACAAAGCTTCCGCCACTCTCTCAGAAGTAATATCCGGCAAAGCTACTGCCTCAGGATATCGTGTCGCATAGTCAACAACGGTTAAAATATACTTATTTCTCCGTTCAGTTCGTGGTTGAATTGGTCCAATGATATCCGCAGCTACTCTGCTAAATGGTGTATCGATCAGTGGCATCTTTTCCACTGGAACTTTTGGGACTTTCCCTTTGGATACGGTTTTTTGACACATATCGCAAGACTTACAAAATCTGTCAACATCAGCGGTTAAACCTGGCCAATAGAAATTACTCGATATCCGATCTTGTGTTTTTCGAACACCAAGATGTCCGGCCATAACCGCGTCATGTCCAAGTTTTAACACTATCTGTCTCAAATCGGTAGGCATCACTAATTGTTTCACTTCAGACATGCCTGGAGATTTGACATACATCCGATACAATATGCCGCTTTTGTACACGAAATATTCGGTACCCGCTCCTATCGGCTTCGGACTATCCCCACGTTCGGCTCGCAAGTGAAATCTTTTAAGCGCCTCATCTTCGTGTTGTTTTTCAACAACAATTTCGCGGGTCAAACTCGGAATTTCTATTAACGGTACGTTAAGTGGTAACAAATTGTTACCAATACCCTTAACCGTTTGGCTACGCGTCTGTACGGCGTTCGTCACTTCCGGTTCTACCGCATCCGCTTCGACGAATACATCATCCACAACAGGTGGCTTATCGCTAGATGTGTTATCGACGATTTCAGTTTCGTTCTCAGTGCTAATTAATGCGCCTGGCACATTGCCTATGATCAATTCACAGATAGGATTTGCCATGCAGAGAGCTTCAACTTCACCTGTAAAGAACGGTGTTTGCACAAATATTCGAGCAATCGGGGCCATACGTACCGTTCGATCGATCATCACGTATCTCTTCTCTACACCGACGAGTTGGCAATCCTCAACTAAGCTACGTTGGATCACCACGTCACTACAACCAGCGTCGCGCATCACACGAACTTTCTTACCACCGACGTAAACGTCTTCAATATGCAACCCGGTCAAATCAACACCAGAATCTTGGCATGAGCTACTGAGAACGGGTATATTGCACCCGCATTCCAGCGTAGCAGTACCGTCTCTAAGAGAACAACTATGAGTTTGGCAAGTGGGTGTTTCAACTTTACAAAAAGCAGTATGTAGATTTCTTACCATAACTGTCGCCCATGCGTTTTGCATTTTTACATTGACGAGCGATGTGTCCGGTTTCACGACACCGATAGCAGGTTACCTCCCCTTGTATCTGTTGTGTTGACTTGCCAATGTTAGCTGATTTATTATCATAAGCTGCTACATCGCGTTTCTGAGTTTGATTTGTTCTCAGAACTTGGTTAGCATTGCCCGGGCGATTAAGATGTGTCCAGTTACGCGCTTCCATAAAAGTTTCGGCTAACCTCACAGTGCAGGTGATGGTCTCCGGTGCACGCTCGCGAATGAAAACTGAGAGATCTCTAGGAGTGTTCATGATAAATTGTTCCTTCAAGAACAATTGCCGTAAGCTCTCGTAATCTTTCCCGATGTCAGATAATTCAATCCACCTATCCAAGTACGTCCCTAATCTAAAAGCAAATTGAGCAGCTGTTTCGCCAGATTCAGGCTTAGTAGAGAAAAATTTCTTTCTAAACCCCTCTTCAGTCAAACGGAAACGCTTAAATAATGCTTGCTTTAACTGGGCGTAATCGTTTGCCTCTTCCGGAGACATTCGCACATAAACGTCTAGTGCCTTACCCGTAAGAAGGGCACCAAGATACACCGATCTATCTTCAAGTTTCCATTCTTGTGCGTCGGCGTATCGCTCGAAACGTTCTATGTAGGAATCCAACTGATCTTTATTCTCATCAAAACTCGGCAATTTAGGTCTAAATTCTGGGCGCGTAACTTTACGAACATCGCTTGTTCGTTGTTGATCGTTATTTACTGCCTTAACCTCAGCCTGTTTTTCGAGAATCTCTAATTCCAAGCGCTTAAGATCTCGTTCGTGCGCACGCTTTTCACGTTCACTTTCGTGTCGCTCTCGCTCGTCTCTCTCTGCGCGCGTACGCTCTTCTTCTACAAATATCCTTAACTCGGCCCCACCTAAACCCAACTCCTTACCACACCGAGTCAACTCTACCAAATCCGCCATCACCCAGCCGTCCACAAAAATCAGGACAAAAATACAATTATCTTGAGCAAAATTTAACACGTGAAAACTCACCGCGTTACCAGTACACACACGACGCAAAGGCAGCCGCTCAACTAATACAGTTGATTATAATACATTGATTATACGCGAGGCAATATGGCAGTCGTACCAAAGTGCACTATAACCGCTGGTAAACAGCCGCCTACTATAAGGCTTTAGTGACCTAATCACTAACGGGATTCGCGTCCCACGGAGTATGGCAGTTCCGGTTCATTACTATTCCAAAACAACCCACTCCCCTCCCCATTCTCCGACAAGTACCGATAATGAACTTCTTCACAATGTAAATGACCAACACCCTTATTAACCCTTGGGCATTTTACAAAAAAAAAATAAAAAATAAAAAAAAATTAACTGAGACAATAAAGAGTTTACAATTGGCAATATTAAGTGCAAACCTTGATTCCTGTCTGTCGTCAAGATTTACCGAACAGCTATAATCCCGGACGAGCCCCCAGATGTCACGCGTGACGTGACGTCACGTGTACACGGTACGTATAATTTGACGTGATTAAATTAAAGA
>JAVTVY010003589.1:0-34069 GCA_036873755.1 Hanleya hanleyi
CGTCAGGTTAGCCAGGGGTCGATGTTCTACCCAACGTCCTTCGGCCACACTGGTCTGGGTGGGTGGAATAGTCCACAAATCCAATTCACTGTTGGTAGACGGACACGACTCGGAGTGAATGAATGCCATTATGCGAAGATGTCTCTCCTACTCTTCTTCTTCTTCCGGGGTGTGCGTCGTCGGTGTGCCTGTCGTCGAATGACTCTTCGCTGTACCCGTGGTTGTCTTTTAAGGGCTTTGGCGATCAAGACGCTGCCTGCTTCTTTAGCCCGTCGTTTGAAGGCTTGTCGGGGTGCCGTGCCTCCCAAGACATCACCGGCCACGTGCAATCCACTGTGTACCGCTTGTTTACCCACCGCTTTGACACCCCGTGTCACCAAGGGCAAGAACGTTTTGACGATGCTGCCCAGTATGTTCCCCAATCCGTGACCTCGTTGCATGCGTGCACCGCTAAGGATGGGCAAGCTCCCTCCCGTTTGTTTCTTGTAGTAGTCGGCATAGCTGGGCGTATGGCACTGGTAAGGCACGTACATTATACGAAGTGAGGAGAACGTGCTTGTCGGAAATGAAGTGTCAGCACCACTTTCCCTCGTTCGAATGCGACCGGGTGTCCCGTGTCATCTCTTATATCCACCGTGATCGTGTTGATATCGGTATGTCGTACGGGTAGGTAGAGTTACAATTGGTTTTCTTGTAATATGTTATCCTTAAATATAACTAGATTTATGTTAATAAAACCAAATAGTAGGGCTCATATGTCATTTCTACCGCAATTATATATCATGGGCCAGGAAATTGAACAGGTTAAATATTTTAAGTTCCTTGGCATTTACTTCAATGAAAAACTGAATTGGTCCACTCATATTAACGAAGTATGTAAAAAAATATCCAGAAATATAGGAGTAATCCATGTTATAAAAAACTGTCTGAACATGAAAACCTTACGTATCTTGTACCAGTCTTTAATCTATCCATATCTACAATATTGTAACCTGATATGGGGAAATACGTATCACAGTCACCTTTTGCCGTTAATTAGACTGCAAAAAAAGAGCAATAAGAGTCATTTCTTTAAGCAACAAATATGATCATACAGCTCCTTTGTTTGCAAAACTGAAACTGCTGACCCTAAACGACATTAATTCTGACCTTAATCTACGCCTTGCCCACAAATTTCTCTACCACCCTTTCCTTTTACCGTTTGAATTCCGATCCTACTTCACGAGATTGAAAGAAATACACCAATACCACACTCGTGGCCATGATCTTGACCTATATAGACCCTTTTATCGTACTGACCTCAGTCTGTACACTCCTAAAATAAAGGGGCCAAACGAGTGGAACAAATTACCCTCGGAACTGAAACAATGCAAATCTATTTCTCTTTTTAAATCTAAGATAAAAACATATTTATTGCAAAATACCGCTAATTAATATATTTTATTTGCAAAGCTGAGCAATTGCATCATACCTGTTGATTATTCACCCGAAATATAAACTTTATGCTTTTTTATTCCATACCTCCACTATCATGTTAGACATTCTTTAATAGAATCTGCCTTTTCTTTTATTATATCTTGATTTTGTAATTAATCCGGGATAATTCAAACCCTTCGGGGTTTATCTCCCGCCAATCTATATGTTCTCTAATCTGTATATACTACTGTACTTGTATTCCCTTTCTGTATATGACTGTTTAACTTGATTTCTTTTGATTGGTGAATAAACAAACAAACAAACAAACAAACAAACAAGTATATGGTTGAAACTCTGGGTCACTTGATCGCCATACTTCTTTTTAATGGGTATCACCCGTAACGGAGGTGTGTTCACATCGCCCACAATATGGCTGTCCACTGCGTCCGAGTAGACGTAGAGTCCGTACATACCCACTTTCATATCCATCACAACGTCACCGTTGTCGGTGGTGGGACCCGTGTAGACGCTGTAAGGCAGACCTAACATTTGCTGTAGCCTAGGACTGAGTTTCACACCCACGTTGGGGCTGAGCAGGATACAGGACTTGTCGTTGTGTGTGTTGACATCGAAGATCACGTGATTCTTGAAGGGATAGGCCTTCAGGGGTCTTGAATTATTCGTCACCTTACGTAGAGACTTATAATGCAACAAGGTGAGCAGACCCTCTATGAACGTCTTGGGCGTATCGTATTGGCCTTCGGGGAGAGTGAGTCGGTGTACTTTGCCTTCGTAGGTCACTTCGTACCATACTTCTTGGCCTCGCACGTTGTACCACGAGTAAGGGTATTGAATATCCACCAGTCCACATTCCCACCGTCCAGGTAAATGCAACGGTTGCGGTAATTGAGTCACGTACTTGGCCAAGGTGTTGTCAGGAAACACATCGAGTGAACTGTTACTGGGCAACGTGAGGTAAAACATGACGACTGAGCTTTCTGGCTTCTGCACCGGGCTTTAATAGGGTTCCCTAGTAGGGCTCCCACGCCTTGGGCGGCTGACCTTGGCGTCGTGATCGTCGCGGCGGTGTGGCCGGCATAGAGGTCGCATAGGGGTGAAAAGAACGTCCCCGCCGTGAGGGTGTTTTGGGAGGAGTCTGCGGTTGCCATTCCCAGGTATGGGGAAGTCGAGAGGGTGCTTGCATCCAGTTCCAGTGTTCACGATTTCCTACCAATTCTCGAGGGGGGTGTGTGTCTTTCAACGCTCTAGCAAAGGCTTCCCAACCCGGTGGATTAGAGTGTTTGCGAGAACGTACCGTATCGTTGATCAGATCGGTGATATGAGACCCCGGCACCGCTTGGTTTCCAATAAGCAGTTCCCCCTGGTCGGTCCAACCCATATCAGGATTCTGTTTCACCCGGTCCAACAATAAACGAGCCTTGGTCTTGAATGCTTCAGGGACACTGGCCAACACTTCCTCTTCGAGCTGAGGTGAGGCAGAGGATGAGGTTGTTGGTGGTGTGGGTGTGGGTGGTGTGAGTGTGGGCGCTGCGGATAGTGGTGGTGGTGGTGTACTACCCCTATATTGATCCATAAACGTCTTGTACCGGTTCAGCGTGTGATGGTAGAGTTGAATTTTCTCGTGATCGGGTAGTCGACGTTGGAGTATACTATTCATCTCTTCGTCCAGAGACTGGAGTTGTTGCACCGTGGCAGGTACGGGATAGGGTGATTGCAAACTCTGTAAAAGTCGAGGTTCCACCAGCATCATTTTTTCGTATGTTCCATGACGTTAGCGTCCCAAGATGGATCCTACTAACGTCCCAGTACGGTAGCGGCTAAGGGTGCGAGACGTGCGCCGAGAAATCCACCTCGCTGTAACACCTGTTTCTTTTTCTTGACACTGCCCGTCTTCTTCACCAGCGTTCGGAGACCCGTCTTGTGCCGTTGCAATTTCCCTTTCTGCAGAGGACTGAGAGGAACATTCCCTTTTAACACATTATGCGCCACTTCACACAAACACCGTACCAAGTCTGCGTCCGCGCCGCGCACCAGGGCCCGGCCCACCTCCGGTGGCGCGCTGCGTAATACGCGGAGGGCCGGCGCGTGCTTCCGTATCCGTGCAGACATGATGAGGAAGTGAATGCTAGAGGAGGGTTGTTGCTTCTTTTATTTGGGTGTGTACACCGTCTGCAACTCACCGGGAAAAATGTGGGTGCGCAATCGAAGTGCCGAGGGTGTCCCTTGTTTCAAGTCGATGAGTAGATACCCGTGAGCACCTTGGGGGGCATCTTCAAAGGCTTCCCGCACAAAGGCCGTGATTTTAGGGTACATCTGTTTTGCCAGGTGCATAATTTGTGATGCGTCTCTGGGGTTTTTGAATAAGACCACATACTGAGCATTCAAACTAATGTTCCTGTGCTCTTTGTTCTTACTGAAGAGATTCTGGACGATGTAGATGATGCTCAACCGACGATGATGGCTTCCTTTGGTAAAGAGACGGGTGGCTCGACTGTCCGTTTCGGTCATGAGATCGTCTACCACGACCAACGTGTCTTCTGGGATGTCCTCGGGAGGTAATCCTTCCACCAAGGTGAGTCCAGGGAGGCGTGCCAGTTCCTCGTACGCAGGTTGCCAAGCTCCATAACACCACAGGATGCGAGCCACGGGAGGTGAAATGAGGGCTGACCCGTGTTGGATCAGGCGTTGAACGAAGTGTGTTTTTCCCGACCCCGTCGGTCCAGCGATGAGACACGTGAAAGGATGCTGCCACCGAGGATCCATAGCGGGTTTTTTTGTTTTTTTATTTGGTGATTTGCGCCCGGCGTTGTCGTGGATCCCACCGGGGGTCGTAGTCGTGCGGGTACCGTTGCCGTGGTAAACGTGATTCACCGGATCTCCCTCTAGGTGTTCGCGTCGTGGTGTTGGTGGTGGTGGTGGTGGTGGTGGGTGGTTCGTCGCTTCTGAGGGTAGACACGGGAGGCTGGCGGGTGAAAAGAGGTGGAGTAGTAGGACTAGACCGCGTCGTGGGCTGGATGTGTGGTGATAGGGTCCGTAGTCTGAGGGTTGATACGGGAGGTTGGCGGGTGAAAAGAGGAATAGACCGCGTCGTGGACTGGGTGTGTGGTGATCGCAGCGTCGTAGGAGAGAGAGTGGTGGTGGTGGTGGTGGTGGTGGTGGTGGTGGTGGTGTTGGGTGATTGCACTTGACGTTGAGACCCCGGTGGAGCAGCACTTGGACGAATGGTGGAGAAACAGGATATCAGGTACGCCAAATCGTAGAACACTCCTCCAAATAAGGTACCCAGAAGCACTACTAGACACACCACGGTACCGACTTGTCCTTTTCGAGTCCGTAGCAGTAAGGGTAGATGTGCACTATCCATGGTACAACCCTACACTGAAGGGTGTAGGTGATGTGAGGTAGAATTTATAGCCGTTTCATGTCACGGGCTGACACCCAGGAATTAAACGAACTGGGCCAACCTTGCCATTTGACGAAATGATAGGGGATGCCACGTCGACGTTCCGTGTTCAAAATCTTTTCCACCGTGTAGTAGTCTTTCCGTGTTTTCACCACCGGTTGTAATTCTGCCTCGTAAAACGTGCCTTGCAGTGTTTCTCCTTGTAGATCTTCCAGTTGATAGACGTGTGGATGTCGAGGCTTATGGCGAACGATGACAAAGTGCTCGTCACTCCAGTTGGGCAAGTAACTTTTCTCAAATTGCCCTTTGACTTTACTGATCCGTACCACATCTCCGCGTTTGTAACGGGGTGACGTGAGTGGACTAGGGTCTATCGAGTACAGCGTACGGCGCACTTGATGTTCGTTGCATTCTGTCACATCGAGGGGAGCTCGCTGGATACTGCGATGATAGGCTCGATTGTACCCTTGGACCAGTTGAGGTAGCACATCGATGTACCGTCGGGTGTTTTTGGCGGTAAAATACTTGTACATTCGTCCTTTGAAGGTGCGATTGAATCGTTCCACCACAGAGGCTTTGGTCTCGTTGTACGTATGGAAGAAAAACACCTTCTGTTTCTTAAGAAAGGCTTGAAAGTGACGGTTGAGAAATTCTGTGCCTTCATCCGTTTGCAAATAGAGGGGTTTGCGTCCCGTCTTGAAAATCTGCTGGAACGCCCGTACCAGATTCTCTCCTGTTTTGGTCCGGATGGGCAGTACCCATGCGTACTTGGATAAAATATCGATACAGGTCAACATGTACCGATGTCCATCATTGTGGGGTGCAAATCGACTCATATCCACCAAATCGGCCTGCCATTGTGCGTCTACGCCTCATACGATGACTCGGTTACCGCGAAAATGTCGTCGGGCTGCTCGATGTAAGCTATAAGTGTCTTGGGTTTTTAACCATTCTCGAACTTCAGTTCGACTGATGCCCTGGGAATGTGCAGCTCGAGCGAGCGCTCCCACAGCGCTATAAGCGGCTGGACTGGTAGGGTTGTAATACAAATCTGTTAACACCTTGTTCACAGTGATACGCCACGTAGATTCCTGCCGCTCAGCTTTTCTCATTCCCTTTCGGGTGCCTGTCTTCCTGCCCCACCGGGTTCCCGTCTGGGTGCCCGTCCGGGTTGCGCTGTGGTGTGTTCGCTTCATGAGTAGACACTGACACTCTAGCCTGTGTGCACCCTATAGATTTAGTACTTCATCGACAATGGGGATTACTTTTTCCAAGGCTGTCCATAGATCAGGGTCCAGAGTAAAACCACCTTGCTTCAGACAGAGGAGTCGAGCAAAATAGGGACCGCGGAAAATGTAGACGTCGTCACACAGGTGAATGCTATCACCGTCCAGGTCACCCAACAACACCCGTTTCAAGGTAGTCCAGCCTTCCGGTGACAAAGAGACACGCGCTTGGGGTTCACACGTACACCAACACCTACTGTCGTCATCGATGAGCTCCACTCGTTTGGGGTACAACAATAGAGTTCAGCCAGGTGTAAGAGTGCGGGTGGCCACAGAGTTCGCGTCGGGGTGCAGTAAGTCGTGGACGTCGGGGATAATAGCTTTCAGCGCCTGCCATAATGCCGGACGGAGTATGATAGGGGGACCACCACGCTTCTCTAACCGGGGAAAAAAAGAATCATCTCTACCACTTCGTAGGTAGACACCTACTCCCACGTGCATGAAATCGACTTCGGCTCTTTTCCCTGTAACAACCGTGTCAATAGAGTCCATCCTGCTAGGGTTAAACATAGCTTCACCTCTCGGGGTTGTTCTTCGATGAGCTGCAGTTGATGGTCATAGACGATCAGGGTGACGTGGGGGGTAAGTTGGAACAAGGCAAGCTCCCCAAGTGCTCCGTGCGCTGCCATGGTGGTGAATGACAAAACACCGATGAGGCAGGCCTGTATATATCGAATGGTCCACGTTCTGTGCGCCTCTCTCTATCCGTACCCCGTATACGTTATAGTTTTTTTTATTTTTCCCCACCTTCGTGAAAGTCCGTGATCATTCGGGCTGTAATGTTATAGAGATATAAATGGATTTAACCTGGGAATTTGCCATAGCCAATTTTGTGCAAAATCAGAGGATTCTGACGTGACCCAGGATGCATTACTCGCACCATCGTGAAAGTCCGTGATCATTCGGGCTGTAATGTTATAGAGATACGAATCGATTTAACCTGGGAATTTGCCATAGCCAATTTTGCGCAAAATGAGAGGATTGTGACGTGACCCAGAATGCATCACTCGCACCATCGTGAAAGTCCGTGATGATTTGGGCTGTAATGTTATAAAGATACGAATCGATTTAACCTGGGAATTTGCCATAGCAATTTTGCGCAAAAAGAGAGGATTGTGAGGTGACCCAGGATGCATCACTCGCGCCAAATACATAGCTGTACATGCATTCAGCCTAACCCTAGAGCGCGCGGACGTCGCGAATTTCGCTGACGTCCGCGCGCTGGCTCAGACCTGCTGAAAAAATTTCAGGGCCAACCCTAATGTTATAGAGATATGAATGGATTTAACATGGGAATTTGGCTATAGCAATTTTGTGCAAAAAGTGAGGATTGAAAATTAACCCAGGAAGGTATGTGCGCGCGGACGTCGCGAATTTCGCTGACGTCCGCGCGCTGGCTCAGACCTGCTGAAAAGTTTTCAGGGCCAACCCTAATGTTATAGAGATACGAATGGATTTAACATGGAAATTTGGCTATAGCAATTTTGTGCAAAAAGTGAGGATTTAAACTTAACCCAGGAAGGTATGCTGCGCGCTATATTAGGCCAATCAGCGGTCGAGAAAAAGAGCCAATGAGCGATCGATAAAAGAACCAATGAGCGATCGATAAAAGAACCAATGAAGGAGTATCACCTCCGTTGAAACAGCCAATGAAAATCTACTCTAGTTTCAGTATAAAACCAGGGGCCGCGTGGGAAGCTTCATTCCAAACACCTTTGGCAGACTATCAAGATCTATCGACTCCAGCAAGAAAAAAATGAACAGGGTAGCCAAGATGTCCACGAGCAAGGCTTCGGGGCGGATGGTACAGGCGAAGAGGCAAAGAGAGGAGCTGGCGAAAGCCATTAAAGCCTTCTGGCTAAGCGAAATCCAGCAATGGTGCCGGCAAGTGAATACCAATTTTACACCGGAAGCGTGGGAAGCTCTACACACCCTGATCGCCGTAGCTACAGCTCTAACGGATGAGGAGTGGTTGAACCATCTGCGAGCGGCCCTGGACGAGATACAACAACAACGACAACCTCGTCCACAACAGCCAGAATTCATCGACATCGGACAAAATACCACCAGCATCGTTTCTACACGATCTCCCCATCGATGTCGATGAAGATCAACAACAACATCAACATCGTTACCAGTTGCAACCTGGCCGCTACTTTTCCGTCAGCAGTTTGGAATAGACAGACAAACTCCCCCTGAATAAAACAGGGTAAACAAATTGACCGTAACGGCCCTTTTCAGGGCCACCCCAATCTACCGAAAGGGGAACTTCTAACATGGCACATTCAATTCAAATCAGGTCCTACATGGGTGAATCTCCTCTCCTCTATATTCTATGATTGCCAATCTCCAACCCCCAAAAAAATCCCTGCCCCTCAACGGTCCTTTGCCTTCCAACACACAGTAGACTCCTTTTTTCAGTGTTCAGGGCCAACCCATGCAAAATTTTTCAGGGCCAACCCATGCAAAATTTTCAGGGCCAACCCCTAAACCTTCCAAAAACACAGTACACCCCTTTTTTCAATGTTCAGGGCCAACCCCTAAACCGTCCTCCTTTTGCAGTGTTCAGGGCCAACCCTTGCAAAATGCCCCCTCTCCCCCTCTATGATTTTTACCAATCTCCCTCACCTCACCAAGCAAAAAAAATTTTTGTACACTCGGCTATTTCCGGGCCACCTCGGTAGTGCTCAATCTCCTCACCCTCTCTCATTTACCCATCTCCCCACCACGAAAAAAATTTTTACACTCGGCTATTTCCGGCATTATTCGGTTACCGTACATTCATAATAATACCTGGGCGCTGTTAGTAGGAAGTTTTCCTGCATGTGCAGGAGTTGGTGTTATTTTGTGCTTTGAATTAGAAGCTCTCTTTCGAAAGATTGGGTGGCCCTGAAAAGGGCCTTTGGAAAATGTAAGGGGTTACATCGTTCGGGAGAGGTTTCTCCGCCTCTGGGCACACACCGGGCAGTCGAGGACGATGAGTTTACACTCTATGGGTATGTCAGTGGACATAGGCTCTGTTCGGTGGGCATGTCTGTGAATACAGGATAGACACAGGGCTTGATGGCCGCATGGAAAAATGGCATATTTAGCAAAGCGTCTAGAGCATTCCACACAGCGTAAATACTGTGGTGGTTTCCATATTGCGTCTGATGCCAGTCTTCTTTTTATTGCGGCAGCGTAGTCCTCCATCTCTTCAATTTGTTCTTTTTCTTTTTCTTTTTTTTTCTCTCCTTTTCTGTTTTTCTTGGTCTTCTCCCAGTAATGGCGGCTGTAAAATATCCATCTGTTCTTGTTCTTTTTCCCCCCTTTTTCTGGATCTGCCAACTCATCGGGTAGGAGTTGAGCTTGGAGGCTTTGTTCTTCATGTTGTTGGAAGATATCTTCTAGCACTCGGTCAAACCGTTGGTATTCGAGTGCGGTGGCATCCGCTGCCACTTGTGCTCCTTCGTCGTGTTCAATATCGCCGCCCTGTACCGGTTGGTGGTGTTGTTGTTCATCTATGAATAGGTCTTGTAATATATTATCCAGTCAATCTTCATCGTGTACCATACCGATGAAATTCTCCTCTACCGGTTGGTGTTGTAGTTCATTATCTATCAATAGCTCTTGTAATAGGTTGTCAGTGGCTCCATCAATATCCATGGTTTCAGCCATAGCCATGATGTAGTTGTGAATGAATGGCTAGACACTGCGCGCTTTTTATAGTCTAACCGTAGAGCACGCGCATGAGCGCGCGGACGTCAGCGAAATCTCTCCATTAAAACCTTGTGCTGGCTCAGGCTCGCAGAAATTTTGTGTTTCTTTTCCAACTTTAAACCGGTGTCATTTTGCAATAAATGCGAGTTGACGTATAAAATTTATTTCAACTTGAACTGGTGGAACTTATCGTGTAGCGTTGAAAAATTCAGAAGGCTAGCGGCAGGCTAACCCACTATTTTTAATGATTTTATCGATTTTTAGACCCGTAACGTTATGGGTAGGGTGGTGTGGAAAACCCGATAAACTTGAAATAAATCGGTTTACCTCCGTAAAAATACGTGAGGTATGTTCCTGACAGCCTTATAATGTCACCCTGAAAATTGCAGCAGGTTTATCGAAAGAAAAGTAGGAATTTTTATCCTATCACGCTGGCTACGGTAACACAGCACTATACAGTCTGGAGGCAACTGTGAGTACAGCTATGCGTGTCAATGGCTGTGTTACCGTAGCCAGCGTGATAGGATGAAATAAATTTTATACGTCAACTCGCATTTATTGCAAAATGACACCGGTTTAAAGTTGGAAAAGAAACACAAAATTTCTGCGAGCCTGAGCCAGCACAATCTATCAATGGAGAGATTTCGCTGACGTCCGCGCGCCATTTTCCAACATGACGGCTCCAAAATGGCGGCTCCAAAATGGCCGCCTAGACTATAAATAACGCGCAGTATCTAGCCACTCATTCACAACTACATCATGACTACCAGGCGGAGGCTATTCAACGCACAAGATCCTAGAGAACATAGGGAAGTGATTCGCACCTGTGGAGATGACAACGATGAACATGTGACAATAATTACCAGCTTACAGCGGGTGCATGAACATCATATTGCCGATACGTTGAGACGGCGAAGTGCACAACAAGACCAAGAGATAA
Organism: Hanleya hanleyi; assembly: GCA_036873755.1. Lineage (NCBI taxonomy): Eukaryota > Metazoa > Mollusca > Polyplacophora > Lepidopleurida > Hanleyidae > Hanleya > Hanleya hanleyi. The sequence continues at coordinate 10,766 of JAVTVY010003589.1, forward strand.
GGGACGCTATGGAAGAAGATGAGGATGTCACGGACGATGAAGAACTCCCCGAGATAGAGTGGTTAAATAGTAGACCCCCAGCAACTACAGCGGCTACCCAAACGCCAGCTACCACAACGCCGGCTACGGAAACAGGAATGACAACGCCGGCTACCACAACGCCAGCTACCACAACGCCAGCTACAGCAACAGGAATGACAACACCACCCTCTTGGACAGAGATGGTCCGCCTGAACGAACATATTGATCAAATGAACGAACACATTGATCAATTAGAAGAGGACAAGTGTAAACTACGTAAACAACTGACTAAGGAAGAGAATAAATCCACCTGTAGCGTGTGTAACATCGAAGAGACCATGTACGCCTTCTTCCCGTGCGGTCACCTATGCCTATGTCGGGAATGCTTGGTATCCCTAACATGTATAGGGGGAACGTGCCAGTGCCATGAGACGGAGGAACTGCATTTAAAGATACGATGCCCTGTGTGTAGGGCGTGGGTGTCCGGGGTGAAGAAAAATTTCCGCCCGTAAAACAGTGTGATAACACTTTCCAAAGGCCCTTTTCAGGGCCACCCAATCTTTTCGAAAGAGGAAGCTTCTAACTCAAAGCACAAAAAACACCAGCTCCCATCACCCATATGAAAACCTAAGGTCTTCACCACAGTAGACTCTTAGTGTTGAATTTTTTAATACAATTATCTTTTGACATGTCTAGACTTGTGTGTGTTTGTCTGGGGGGTTTTCCCACAATGGCGGCTAATCCGCCATTTTGGAGCCGCCATTTTCCCAGCGACCGGAAAAAACCCAGTACATCAACAGACACAGACAAGTCTGGACATGTTCAAAGGTCACACTCAATGAACACTAACACCCATTTTGAATTTCTATTATTTTTACTAACACAATAGAATGAACGTCTTCACCACAGTAGACTCTGGGTATTGAATTTTAATACAATTATACGCTATCAAGGCGCTTCAATGAACGTAGAATGAACATAGAATGAACATAGAATGTAGGAATACGATAATGTCTGAATGTTCAATGCAACAAGACTTGAAATGTTCAATATTTATACAACAAGACTAACACAGTAGAATGAACGTCTTCATCACAGTAGACTCTGGGTATTGAATTTTTTAATACAATTATACGCTATCAAGGCGCTTCAATGAACGTAGAATGAACATAGAATGTAGGAATACGGTAATGTCTGAATGTTTCAATGCAACCAGACTTGAAATGTTCAATATTTATGCAACAAAACTTGTTTGAACTCATCATCGTCTTTCCGCCCCTGGTGCACGTAGATGAAGGTAGCAATCTGTTCACGTGGAATTCTGGGTGGACAGGCAGCTTCCAATGCCTGGGCAATTTGCACCTCGGTCACGTCCTGTAGTGCCTCAGTGATGAGCGCGTCTGATGGTATACTATTGTCCACACACGTATGCGTGTTGAAGACCCCGTTCTTGTTCACACAGCCTGCACATTGCTGGATACGCAAGTGTCGAATGCGGGGTCTGAGATGATCCAGGAATGTGTCGATGTACTTGTTATAAATATACTGAGGCACCTGGTCAGACAGGGCTTCATGAATTACAGCTGTGAGACTCTGCAGCTTCCGCCACGCAGTTATTTTCAAGGTGACGCCATGAGGACAAGGAATACGCTCTTGCGTATCCGACCTCATTTTCCATTTCCGTATATGCACCAGGAGCATGTCGTTGAATGTAGAACAGCTGACAAAGATGTCGTCACCCACATAAAATTTCGCTTCGTCACTACCCTGGTGGTCAATCACCGCATCGACGGCGTAATCAATGGCCTGTAGTCTTAGCCAGGTGTCCAACGTCAAGGCAATATGCTTAGCTGGTTTGTCGTGCCAGGCCGGTGCGTTAAAATGCACTTCCCCTTCTTTGACACTCACAGTTAAATAGGGTGAGAGCTCCCAAGTGTTCGTGTGGGCTGCCTGGTAGGCCTGCTGGATAATGTCATTGATCTTCTGCACAGACATAGGAAGTAGCACCTCTTCTTTCACTGGCTCAGGCACTTGCTGAGGCACTGGCTGAAGCACTTGCTCAGGTATTTCTAAAGGTGTTAGTCGGGCTCGTTTGGGTGGTGCACCGCGTTTGGCAGGTACATCAGACTCTGGGTGCGTACGTTTGGTAGCTGTACGCTCTTGGACTTCAAGTAGATCTGCTACTTCTTCAAGTTTGGTAGCTGTACGCTCTTCGGTGATGTCCATGACTAAGATATCATCTTGTGAATCCTGGGCTTGAAGTAGATCTGCTAGTTCTTCATTTCCCGTCTTCTTCAGCGCCTCCACGAAGGCTAGAAATGCATAGGGGCCACGGCGCAGTAGACCGTCGATGAGGGCTCTGTTTTGTCGTGAAGTGGTTTTCTCCTCCATGATATCTTCGACACCGTGTTTAAGCATTATGTTTTCCTCCATAAGCAGATCACATAGTTCGGCCACATGCTGCATCTCATCAATGAGGCGAAGACGGTACTGTTGAAGCTTAACTCGCTGGGATGATTCCATGCCTGTGGGCTCAGGCTGGTCAGTAGCTGCTACGGTGTAATAGGCTGGTGAAATTGCACTGGTAAAATGAAAACCTTCTCCACGTTTCATACAGGCAGGCTGGTGAGGTAGGCAGGTTGGTCAGGCAAGCAAGCAGGCAAGCAGGCAGGCAGGCAGGCAGGCTGGCAGGCTGGTCAAGCAGGCAGGTAAGTCAGAGAGCTCCGTGGGGTAGTGCAATGAATACACCAAACCACTAAAATCACCTCCTTTTATACGTTTTTCTATGGCAGATCCAAAATGGCGGCTCCAAAATGGCGGCTACAAAATGGCGGCTCCAAAATGAGGGAAAAACCCCAGACAAACACAAACAAGTCTAGACATGTCCAAAGGTCACGCCTCATTCACCCCAACCGGAAGTGACGTCATATGCAAATTTCTGAGGTCAAAGGTCAAGTTGACCCCATTTCACCGCTCCCTACTACTGTTGGTAGTTCCCACGATTTTGTTCTCGGTTGCCATAGGGCGTGTAGTTTCTGTACAGTGAATGGAGAATGAATTTGGCAAATACACCGATTCCACGCCTGTTTACATGAACCATATCATGGTAGAGGTGGGCATTTGGGTCACCATTGGATTTCAGGTAGCCCACACTGCTGTCAAGGACCTGTGTGTTTTCATTCTGACACACTAGCCTGATCAGACTATTAGCCTACCACTGAGTCATACAGCTTCCCTCTGGCTCGAGGAGGTATAATCAGCGATACTGTGACTGTGGCTTTCGGAAATTTTGCTCTGGCCGTGCGCACAATTTTCACTACGTCAGATGAGCAGATATTGTTCGGAGACTGCTTGCAGGAATTGATACCTACATGGAGAATGACATTATTGATGTTATGATCGACCCGTGCTTTGGAAATGTGGTTGTCAAGGGTGGTGAATGAAGCCCCAGGAAGAGACAGGACCGAACAAACTTCGTTATCACGCGAGACGTTTATGGTCCAGTAGACGTGTGAGCGAGTCGCCGAGTATCAGTACAGTAGTATTGCCTGGGTAGGATATTGAACTTATGTTGTTGGAGACCTGTTGTGTGTCCGACTTGCCGTCTATCACAACTCGTATTTGTTGTGGCTTCGTAGACATATCTGGGCTGGGTGAAGCTTGCCTAACTTGAGATTGATCAACAATGCTACGGACCTCTGTATTGATTTCACTGTAGTGTTGAGTAGCAGAGTGACTGCCACTATGATTTGAAGTTAATGTTGAAGTTTCCAGTTCATCAGCTAATGCATTGAAGCGGTTCTGTGATCCATGTATTGTCGCCAAGTCGACCTGGGCCAGACTAGTGTTTTCTCCTAGTACTGAATGGGTTCCAGTTGGACTGGAATTGTGGGCCATGGATTCTACTTGTCCGCTGAGCAAGGCAATGGTCTCAGATTGTGATCTGCAGATAGAGTCGAGAGATTTACATTGTGCCTCGAGAGTTGTAACTCTGTTAATCAGGTCTTGATTTGTTGATTTGTGCTTCTGTATGTTAGATTGTATACTGCGGTCAGCTTTACTGATTACTTCTGATAGACTGTTCAATTTGTCGGCTTGGGTTGATAGTTTGTCATTAATGTTCGTGATTTCCACCCGAAATGTATTGGCAGATTGAACCTTGTGGTTCCTGAATTCTTCAGCCACTGAGGTAAAGTCTAGGAAAAATTCACTCATACGTGTTTCAAGTCTGATGAACGCCTCTTCAAAATGGTTTGCTGCACTCGAACTGACATCAGTTGTTTCAGTAGATTGTGTGTTTTGTGAAGGGGTAGAAGGAGGTGTTCCAGTGCAGTCAGCAGATGTCGGAGTATCCTGATGTGTAGGGACAGGCGAAGAACTTTCATATGAGGGATTATTGGTTTCAACTACGGTACCACTAATTTCCGGGACAGGTGGTGGATTATCATGAGGGACAGAGTGACCGTTAGTCCCAACTATAGCAGCGTCATCATGTACCTGGGCAGTTACACTATTGTGGGAGGCAGGCTCCTCCACTGAAATGTTGCTTGTCGAGAGGTCACCATTCAAACTACTAGTACAAGCGAATAGGCTTGGGTGCTTGATGTGCTCTATTGCCTCAACCGCAGTATTTTCTCCGGAACTAGAACCGACATGTTTATTCACTATGACTGGTGGGAGAGATAACATCTCAGTGTCAGCAAATGCCTCAGTTGCTTTATCTGTATTGCTTTCAAGAATTTTGTCAGCTTTACTTACGATTTGTTGCAGTTCGGTAAATTCTTGTGATAACCAGGGTTGAGACAGTGTGCCCTGAACAAGAAGACAGCCTATCGAATAGAACAGGGTCATGGTAACCAGCTTAGAGTTGGCATAGCTCACTTGGATGATAGTTTTGTGAAGCTGTGGGTGTGGCAACATGTAGGAAAATGTTCTGTTGTCATCGTCAACGTTGATCACGTTATGAGATTTGTCTGTATCGGACCACTCCACATGTGCCAACGGAAGCGTACGCAGATGTTCGTTATACCTGCGCATGAGAACCTTGCGCCAGGTTAGAATTGTCTTTTTTCCACATTTAATTGGTATTTGGTTTGGATCTTTAGAGGCGGACACCTTACCCCTGGCAGTGTTAGTGTTTTCGGCGCCATTTTCCACACACACAGATGTTGACGGGGTGCCAGTTTCCGACATCGTGCCGGTTGACGAACTATTTTGAGTCAACTGGCATTCTCACAATTTCTCAAGTAAACATCAGAGGTTGTCACTCAGCTTCTACGACAGATAACAACGTTCATCTCATCACATATTGACGAGGAAACAGTAAAACAGGAAATAATTCAACGAGAGCGCCAATTTCACGTACACCATCATCAGGGTGCATTCCATGAAGGAAACGAACCCTCGCGATGAGAATCACTTAAAAATGACACAGGAATCCTTCTTTCCTTCTCTCCCCAAAAACGTCTTACCCAGGCGGAGTATATGGGTCCCGTAGGAAATTGCATAAATATACTATCAAAATATTCGGATCAAATATCAGTGAACATAATTTTTTGACCACCTTGGATTCATTCGCATTTTGTACTAGAGCGTGTCCCTAGAGCGTGTCCCTAGAGCGTGTCCCTTAGCTACAGTTTTAGTCTCTTAGCCACGAGGACAACAACTCAGTAAAATTGCACAAATTTATTAATTTGACGACGGGAATATATAGAGTGACAATTGTAGAATATGCTGATGTAGTTTGTTTGGAGGTAAACCGTGTATTTCTCGTTTCACTCAAAGTGCGTTTCATACCTTGGTGTGTTTTTATATAAAGCATGGGGTTATGTATAGAGTCCCCATATTTCGACACTTCACCCTAATAGAATAGAATAAAATAGAACCTTTAATTGTACTGTTTTACCCGTTGATGGGTTAATGTGTACAGGATTGGAGAAAACAAAGCAACAGAATAAATCACATGTTCACCGGATTCAATAAGATACATTGTTCATCAAGTACTTTCTCTTAATTAGGTTGCGATGAATAACTACCAGAGAGATGACCACCATGTCCTCGGCAGAGAGAAGCCATACAAATTTTGCCCTATCTGGCACACTGATGAAGTTGGCACATGTCCGTGATATATTTGTAAATAATAGACATCTAGAGAAGCTATAACCAGGGCATTTAATCAAAAAGTGGAATTCATCCTCCGTATCAGATTTGCACAATCGACAAATGGGAATGGGAACTCCGGTATACCTGCCCCTTTCGATATTAAGGTCATGAAAGCTAGTTCGGAACCTTGCAAATGACCTACGACGATCTCTATCTTTGATAACATCAATATAAATCTCCCGACTAAAACGAGATTTGAATTCCATATATGTTCTAAGTTTATGACTGCCAGGCAACCGATTACACGATGGTCCATTAACAATTCTTTTTTTCCAGTTCTGTTCAAAAGCGGACATATACATTTTTTGTACTTTGCCTGAGGAAGCTGATTTTTTTGCCACACCACCGATACTGGGACCGAGAATTTTGGGGATACTATTTAATACATTTGAGTACCAGGATGATGATTATTCTTGCAGTAGTTCAGAGCCACTTTTAGAAGAGAGTTATCAAGAGCAGAATTTAGATGGCCCAGATAGTTAACTGTTGAGTGGGTACTGGTGTAACTGTTTGACTGGCTATAGATATTATCAGTGGGTACCTCCCTAGTTCACCATAGACTGCATCGGTGGTAGTGGTACGGTTAACCCCAAGAACATATTTACAAGCCTTTACATGTAATTGTTCACAGTGTAGTCTAGTGAGCTTGTGTATATCAGCATTGGGATCCAAATCTATATTGGCAGCCCAGATCTCACAGCCGTACAATACAATAGGCTTAATCATGTGATCAAACAAGTGAAAAAATAATTTCACATCCAAGGTTTGACAGTTTGTGTTTTTGCATAGCTTGAAGATCCCTTTGATAGCCCTGTTGTATAAATCTTCTTGTGCAAGGGTGAAAGAACCAGTTATACTGAATTGTATTCCTAAATATTTATAGCATTTGACATTATCTATGTGTTTTTTCCCAATGGTGAACTGATCATTATATACCTTACCGCCTTTGTTAAAAACTATCACCTTGGTTTTGTTAACATTTACATCAATACACCAACAGTCACAATAATGGGCTAGAATGTCTAAGGCTTGCTGTAAACCTTCCTTAGTTTTAGAGAGTAATACCATGTCATCTGCATATAAAAGGCAAGGTATTGCTATGCCATTTAGGTATGGTGGGGTATCTACATTGCATTTCAGTAAAGATGGGAGGTCATTTATGAACAGTTTAAATAAATTGGGGCTCAGTGTATCCCCCTGTCTAACTCCTACATTTGACTCAAATGACTGTTAATCCGCTGGATGTTTTGACACATATGGTATTCGTACATATCCTTAATGATATCATAGAATCGACCTCCTATGCCTGCTTGTCGTAGTTTCAAAAGAATCCCTGGATTTACAACACTATCAAAAGCTTTAGACAGATCTACGAAACAAGCGAATAATTTACCTCCTTTAGGAGAGGTGTACTTGTCAATTAAGATTCTCAATACAAACATGTGGTCAGAGGTGCGATGTCCCTTACAAACAAGTGAGAAATGACTACATTGTAGTCAAAACCTGCGGCAGTGGCAATAATACAGTGAAAGACATATCGGCGGAGGTAGTGGTAATTGTAGAAAAAAAGCGCCATCTGCAAGTGTTTTCATGCCAAGGGAAGTAATTTTCAACTTCTAACCCACAATTGTAGGAATTGACTAATAGGTTTGACACCATATATATATTCGCTTTCCCCGTTCAAAATCCGACGATGTTGACTGGTCCGTGCCGTCTATACTGAATTGACAGACGAAGTCACAATGATCGCTTTGACAATGCCTTGGTACAAGTATCGTGTATTCCAAATTTCAAAACATTCGGTTCAGCCGTTGATTTTTGCTAATCAAAAAGGCTTTCAAATATTTGGAAATCCAAACAAATTTCAAGGATTTAGTCATAGCGCGAACATCTACGCTCTTCAGTCTCCCTTCTCGCTTACTTTGCCGAGCAAAATGGAAAATTTATATTTCCTTCAAAGTTAATTTTCAATGAATTTATTATCAGGTCTATCACTTTGATCTGTGAAACTATGGAATGGGGTTGAAGGCTTTATCGAACTGTTCAATAGGCATAATGACATTTTTCACGATTCAAATTGAGGCCTGTGACAGTCTTGATATTCGATTAGAATAATAAATTAAGTTTCTGCATTTATGTGCGTTATCATCTGCAAACTAAATACGGTACCTTGACACTCTTTTCCATGCAGCAAGCCAATATCAATACATGGTTTGCTCCTTCTATACAAATGATTACCTATTTCACCCTTATAGGAGATATCACCTCATCCGACATGTTTGGTCAAGCCTTTTCGAAGGTTGATAATTTTATTAAGTTTTTTTTTTTAAATCAAATTCTGCAAATAAGAAACATTTCTTGTCAGTATCTATGGATATCTCCCTATAATCAATTCGCGAATATGTTTGTCATTAAGTCATTCGGAAGGTGATTTAAGTGCGAAATTTCAGGGTTAGTTCACTAAACAAGGTCTGTGTGTATAAGAGAATCATGTCGAATTCTCGTTATTATCTTTTGGTACATCAAATTATTGCATTCGCGAAAATGACTTCCAAGTCAATATGAAAGGTATCTAAGTATCAAAATAAATTTTAAAAACTCTCAAGGAAATCTAGGTCCTAACTTTTGACAACGAGGTCAAATAGATCGCCTTTATGGTCAGTATCTGCTAATATATGACGTAATTTCATTCGTAAAACTGATTGACAAAGTAACGTAAATTGTGAAGTGTAGAACCAGTAAGTTCTAGCAGAAATGGGCTCTGAATTGAGAGAATGATGTCAAATGCAACATGTTTCTGTCCATTGTCTGCTGATACACATAAGTATTGATTTTACGGAAGTGATTAATGCAATTCTAAAGGGATTATGAGTGCGGAAGAGGACGAGAACATCAATACTAGCGAAGCAAGGCCCTGGCTTGCGAGAATGAGGATAGAGGGACTGTGTTCCGAAAGAGGATCATTCGAAATAGCTATGTGCCAAATTTCATGCTTGTAACCGAAAGTACACAATATAACTGCACAACTATGATGTGTTGTACGCGCATAGGGTTGTCTGACTCATTAAATACTACATAAGTCATTTATGCATTATAAAACCGTTTGCGCATAAAGTCAGTTTTGAGTATTATCAATGAGTCGGTATAGCTAAGACATTAAGTGCAAGTCCAGGGATTGGAGGGTCATTGTTTCGATTCCCACAGAGGGTTAAGTTATTCTTCCTTTCAAAACATATTCCCATATATGCGAATTCCTTGGGGGTAAAGTTAAACATCTTTATTCAGTGAAAGTTGCTGAGTTGTTCCGCTTACTTCTGAAACGTAATTGTTGCGTTTGTTTTCATGATGCATGATCTATAATTTGATACAAAGTATTATTCAATGTTAATCATAATGATAATGTGTTACTTGTTATGCTTCTTCACCAATTTGGGTTTTATCTAGATTGGGTAGATAAAATGATTACTAGAAGTAGTGAACTTATTTTTCTACTTTCTAAGACAGTCGCCTGTGACTGTATGCAAATTAGCTGAACCACTGACAAGGTTGCGGCTCATCTTCTTTGGTATATAAGAAATACAAGGATCTTAAATTGTATATACATGTGCATACTGTTCAATGAAAATGGTAATATCTGAAGACAGTGACTGATGTGACGACCGACAGCGACTGACGTAAGAGAATTGAAGTCTGAACGGAAATCAACGAAGCAATAATTCATTTCACCGAATATAGTTGCAAAATGAATTCAAACTTGCCTGAAGACAGTGTTGTCATGTGAGGTTGAAAAGAAAAGTGTGGCAGAGATCACACTCTCTTAGCGCATGCGTATTTCAAAAAGTCACAAGAACAAGAAGAAGAACAACAACAACGCGAGCCTCTCGTAGACCTGCGTGCCGCAGGTAAAAACAATTTGGGACTCATCTATAATAGCATTCTCCACGAAGTAGCTATCTAGTCTATTGTTAAGCACTCTATTGAACAGCTTCCCCAGACAACTACTGATACAAATCCCCCTGTAATTATGTGGGTCTGCTGAATCGCCCGCCTGCTGAATCGCCCGAGTTTTTATACCATTATACCAAATTTCAGGATAGGAACTAGATGGCAGAACCATGTTAAATAATTTACGTATACAAGGTAACAGTGTGGCTAGACCATGTTTAATTAACTCATTAGGTATTCCATCAGGGCCACTAGATTTATTACTTTTTAGACAATCAACTGCATCCGCTATTTCCTTATCAGTAATTAGGTAATCAATTTTATTTAAAGTTGGAACATTTTCTTCATTAAGTAAGAAATTGATATACGCCAGACGTTTATTGTATTTCTGATCAGCTGTATTTAGAGTATTGAAGTAATCTTCCATAGAGATGGTTCTATGTTTTCTGATTTATCCATATTATTTGCTTCATTAAGTTGTTTAACCAAGTTCCAATAGGCCTTTGGGTCATGACTGTGAAGTTCTGAGAGCTTTTTCAATAGTTCAGCTGTATACATCTTCTTTTCATGTTTACAAGTTTTGTAATATTGCTTTGTATATTGAAATAAAGTTTGTCTTAACATCGAATTGAATGGATCATGTGATAATTTAGCACTCAGCTTAACAGTTTTCTGTAGTTCTACGAGGTTGTGATTATACCATTGCTTATGCTGTCTAGGTATTTTTTTTGCCCTTCCTGGAAGGGCGAACTTTCACAAAGCAGGAATTACTCACACCTGTAATGAGTTCATTCAATTCCTGTGTGGCTCTGTTAACTGAATTTTGTTCGGTAATATGGATATCACAGCTGCAATGAAGTATACGCTCAACAAAGGGTGGAGATCTCAAAATACCTTGATACTGAACCAGACCTGAATTAGTAAGTTTGAGGATATAAGGTGAGTTTCTTAGTTTACACTTAGCTTGAGTATCAGGATTATCTATGCCACACTGTTGGCCTTTTAGCATGAAAGATAATTTGCAGTGATCTGATTATTAAATGTTCCCACCTGCATATACATAACTTTAGGAATCAATTCATTATCAGTTACAAGATAATCTATTGTACTACTACCAAAACAGTTATGATGGGTCAGCTTTCCCAATAAATCTCCCATTATTCGGCCATTTAAAATGCCCATTTGCGATTGAATTCACTGTTCGAGGAGTCGTCTACCTCTGGAACACACTGTAGAGTCTTGATTATGTCTATATTCGATGTCACAATCCACAGCATAATATTCATCGGCAACACCATATTTATGATAATACCACCGACCACCCCCCTCCCCCAAAATTCTTCTTTTGAGGGCCTGTGATATAAAACGTCACTGTATTATCTGACGATTGAATGACGGAAACTGAATAAATCCCCGCATCTCCTGAATTTTCGGTTTGTCCAGCTTCTTAGTCATAGTCCCAGCAGACAAAGTTCCAAATGATGTAATATTCATATTACCAGGTGCTGGTTAAAGAATTGAGGATAAGCACACCATCATCAAATACGTCTACTTACTGGCCGAACTGCATTTACTCTGAACTATTTATTTAATAACCACAAAACGTTTCTCAAAGAAGAGGTATTTGTCGTCCAACCACTCTTAACGATATACCATATCAAAAGTGTATGGGACTCCCAAAATGAAAAAAATCGCTGTACAAAGCTAGATTCGTAGCTGGTTCTAGCCACCAAGCTACTTTTAAACCTTTTGGCAAAGGCCCTTCAGGAGCTAGGTAAAAGCGTTTTGAGAAAGCTCTGGCGTTGAATGTATGTGGTGTTGAAAAATTCTAAATCTCCCACGACAGAACTTTATTCTGAAGGTCGCATACGGTAAAGACATGTACGCACATGGGATTCTTCGACACTCTGTACTACAATGCCTCATCAGGACCGTCTAATTTCATTAATAGTATCTGTGTTCAAGAAAACTGATCGCCGATATATCAATTTCAGACGCCTTAAAGCAATCTTTAGCTCCACTACATACACGGGATATCATTCTTTGTTCATAGAGTTGCTTGCATAATCCCGTTAATAATATCTGTGTGAAATTTGGCAACATAATATATCAACACCATATAGGTATTCCAATGGATACTAATTGTGCATCACTTTTGACTGACCTATATCTGTTCTCTTATGAATACGACTACATATATGCAGGCGCTCTCAAAAACCTATCATTCCGAAGCCCGTTACTTCTCATTCACCGAACGGTATATAATGATGCAGTTAAGGATATACATGTATACACCTTCGCTGGATTTGAAGGAACCTACAGATAGCCCTAAGGCACATCATATTTAGACCTTCATCTCTATTAAAATGAAGCGGACCTTCTCTCTCGCCGACATTACGACAAAAGAGAAGATTACAATTTAGATATCGTAAACTATCACTTTCTGGCCCTTAATATTCCTGTGGGTCCCGCATATGGCGTATACATATCTCTCCTGCGTTAAATGTGACGATTTTAATCAACGTCAAAACACATTATTGTGAAACTAATTAAGCAGAGCTGTACCACCAAGCGCCTCCACTCAAAGTTCTCAAACTTGGTTATACATATCGCATGCTGATAGCAAAATACGAGCGTAGCACGCAAGATTGATGGCGTTATGTTTCGTAACTTGTATCTATTCCGCCTAACTATGTATTTCAAGAACCTCGTGCTGTTCATGAACAGACGCAATCAAAGCGTGACAGATACATCATTCTCCAGATAATGGCTTTACAACGAAAATCATATGGATTAAGAATACTGGTCAGCGATACGGATTTGGTATTTTTGGAACATCATGATGTCTTCCTGACATCATTGAAAACTGTTGACTGATTCTCTCTTGCAAGAAACTAGCCTATGTTTATGTATACTATGATTGTTGTTTGTTTTGTTTTTTTGTTTTTTTTTTCGTAATTTGGTGCTAATGCTGTTATATGGAATATGGAGTAGACCTTTGGATTATGGACGCGAGAATTCTGTAATTGACGACGGCTGAATATTGAATGATGGACTAGAATCTTGTATCAGTAAGAAAATCAATTCTAATTGAATTTACTCTTTTTGTTTGCAGGATATCATGGTATAATTTATGAAGACATCACGGGTATACCATGAAGTCGTTAAGTTTCAGCTCTTTCTTTGTTTCGGAGCACCAGAAGAGAGAAGTGATGGCAGGAACACAATCGTCTAAATCCTATATCGGCCACGAGACCCCCCCCCCCCTCTACCGACGAGGCAAGGTTAAAAAGGCAATTCTAAGTCGCACACATGAATCGGTTATCACATAGAACATTGGTTTAGACACCGAAATGTGGAGCCTAGGTCGTTTGGGAGCCGAGATATAATGGAAAACAGTTATCAAATGGCGGTCATTTTGAAATCTAATATGGCGGTTATTCCGTTGATAAAAAATTTAAAAAACAAAACAAAACAAACAATGATAACAAGTGGATTCGAGTTTGTTGGTGCTATATGAATGAATCCTGACAATTACTAAGACCACGCCCAAGAATACGTTTGAACCCTGATTTTGCTACACAAGCTGATGGACTATACGTTTTCGTATGCTTTTTCCTTTTGCATCGAGTTCTTCTATAAGGCATTTGGATTTATTGGGTATCCATGTAAATTCAAGATCCTACACGTATATTTGTTTAACAAGATGAACAGAAACTTGGTTGCACCAATTTGCAGTCAGTTATATACCTGCGCAGTAATTTAGCAAGAGACTCCAAGAGAACATGATATATACCAGTAGACTGGACGCAATGACCTACTGCCCTACACAGTGGAATATTATTAAATATAAATATTGCTTGTCATATATCTGTCCACTCTAGCTGTGCGTACAAGTCTCAACGGTATATCGTCCAAAGCTACACTCGCTTATTGTCTCAGGTAAGAAAAACTTACATTTAGCTAAATTTTGCTGACCGATATATTTACTCGAAATCTGGCAAGTATGGAATATCTTACGATTCTTATCTTTCAATTTGACCCTCGAAGCAACCATTCGACGAGGTTGATGAAATATTTATCAAGGTATTTTGCGCGTTTAACATAAACATAGATGCACCCTAAATAATCTTCGTTCTTCTTTTGGTGCTACCAAATTTGTTGCTTTCTTTCTGAAAAGAAATGCATGGAACCAAAATAAAGGAACAAAACAAAGAGCAAAACTTGATCGCTGTATAAACTTGATCGCTGTATAAACTCGCATGTGCATATGTTGGAAGCAAATGCAATTATACAGTAGCAAGACTGGTGTTAGAATACATCCGTAAAATATGGCCCAATATGGCGATAAGCATGTGTTCCCCATGCCACATCAAAGGTCAAGGTCACGCAATTATTTTCTGTCGTAAAATACTTGCTTATATGATTAAAAATGAGGGCAAAGACCTAGAACAACCATTTTCTATGACACTAAGGAAAAGTGACCGTGACTGACTATGTACACTGTGATGGTAATATGCCGAACGTATAATCTATAACTGAAAATCTTATCTAATTAGTTCAACATTATATTCCACAGAGACACATCGGACTGCCATCATGAACTACGATAGATTCCTAAATGATGTCGGTCGAGCCAGGAAGTCTTGCATTCTTAGTGAACTGAGTAAGATTTTAGTGTATTCTAAGGCACAAATTGATGAACTATTAAGCCTACCAATCCTCGGGGTCATCATTGGGGTACACTGGGACATTTTTCACCTTTTTGCAAAAAATCTCTGTTATTATTGTCCTGTAGTGTAGCCTTGTATACTCTCGTTATAACTTATACTTATTATGACATAGTCACACAAAAAAATCTGAAATATCTGTTATACTTTTCTACATAATTCTGTTTTGAAAACGTAAGAAAATGTGTCCCAGTTTGCCCCACTATGGGGTACTCTGGGACACCCACTCGGGTGCGATGGGGCAATAATCAAAATATATTTTATAAGAAGTATATACTAATATGTTTCATAAGAGTTTAGAAGATTCAACAGCGGTGGTTAAGTTGGTTGCCATTTTAGGCTCCCGCTTTACGTAAAATATTTCCCAGGAGCCAAATTTGAGGAAAAAAATATTTTGTGTGATTCTCATCCCAACGAAAGCATTTGACTTGGGAAGTTTTAGTAAAACTTATCAAATCTGATAGGATTAGCAAATACTACCATCTAGGAAACAAAATAATGCACTTTGATGGCATTTTAGGATGAAAGGAAATTTCACCATTTGATTATTATTGTCCCAGTGTGCCCCGACAAAAGTGTCCCACTCTGCCCCAGGTGCATGATATATTCCTTTTTATGACAAAAACTAATACATACAGCTGAGATACTAAATCGATATAATTAAAGTGTACCTTTGTCCATCCTCTCTCAGTAGTAACAAAACAGCAATGAAGTACTGCTAAAAACTTCTCATATGATAACGCACTATCATCCTCAGTCCTAAAAATTTACTTGGACTGCTCAAAAACAGTTTTTGTGTCCCTAATTTTTTACCAATGAAAGGTTTTACTTGTAATCAATATAGAAGGTGTATGGGGGTGATGGCTTTCTGCTGATAGTAATGTTATGTTATTCTAAACAAAAGAGCTAGATGGTTTGTCCCACTGTGACCCATGTCCCACTGTACCCTAATCTCCCCCTACTCACTTCTCTTCCACAAGTCCCATATAGCTCGTGACCGGTCATTGAATTCTTTAGTTAAAATTTATATGGGTTTGTGTGGAATCACTAATATTTAACTGATTAGACTCGCTTGGGCCGGAGCCCTCAATTGAAATTAGTATGCAATATTAAAAAAATTATTCGGAACCATGAACACTATCATCATATATACATGTACAGGGGTTAGGTCGTGCCGACGCATAACAGAGAACTCATCTACATGTGGAGGAGGATAGGAAAGTATTATGGACGTAGTTTATTTCACGTTCCGTTGTTGTAACTATATTCTGAACTTTACTTAAGACCACAGGCCCGCAAAACAAGACTTTTGGGGAGTGTGGGCAGTGGTATTAGGGTGAAGGGTCGAATTATGGGGTCTCTATATATAATCCCATGCTTGATGTGGATTTATATAAAGCGTGGGGATATATTGTGGCAATTGGATATTTTTTTTGTGGACATATGTACCATTTTATCGTATTTACACTTGTTCGATTAAATGTTCATTGTTCTAGTTTTACATCGTCGTTGTTGTTGTAATTTGGCAGTGTTTACAGCAACAGATTTCATTCGATTTAATGATAAATACGTATCTATACTTATCGCCACTTTAAATTGCTAACTGATAGACCTAGTTATCCACCCTGTTGTCATATGATTATAACTTTTTCTGATGTTTGATAAATTTACAGTTATGCACAATTTCTGGTCGGGAAATTCACACGCCGACTGCCATGTTGTTGAAATAATCGAAATCGCGGCTCTACACCAGAACCGTTTTTCTTTTAATTTTAAAGAAACTTTCATGAATTCTGACTAATTGTAAATGATTGAAATAATTATCTTTGATAATTGAGAATCTTATTCAGCTAAGATTGCGAACAAATTAGTTCCAGTTTAGCGAGTAATGATGGTAAGCTCTTCTGAGGTTTCCAGGATATGGAAGTGCACACAACTCCGATAGGTGGCGGTAACGTTGCACGAGCGGGAAACTATAAATTGAGTCAACAGTCGGGGTTTCTTCACTTGGTTGCTGCCGAGTCAGCTGCGCGGTTTAACCAATACGTTTTACCGTGAGCACAGCAGTGAGCACAACTTATTTACCCACACAGGAATCTACCCCGAGGACCCATAATCACGGCACTATGGTGTTCCATTTCGGCCATTTTTGCGTCGCGCGTCGCAGGCGACGGGAAGGGCGACGTCGCCCGCGACGTCGCCCTTCCCGTCGCGTTCTTATAATGTTAAGAGATGGAACGCGACGCGACGTCGCCCTTTATAAACGCGACGTCGCCCTTCCCGTCGCGCGTCGCTTTAATCAACACGACGCGATAGGCGACGTCGCTCGCGACGTCCCTCATCCCGTCGCCCTTCCCGTCGCGTTCTTATAACGTTAAGAGATAGAACGCGACGCGACGTCGCCCTTTTTAAACGCGACGTCACGTCGCCCGCGACGTCGCCCTTTCCGTCGCGCGTCGCGCGTCGCCTTCCGGTATTTTAGGACAAAATCGATCTGCGCATGCTTAGGGAGCAGCTATTGCGATGTGGATCGTATGGCGAGGCCGTCATTTCATGAATGATCTCTGCCACTATCGATGAAGAAAATGTCAGCGTAAATGAATAATGATTATTCTGCATTATCGTATAGCTTTTAAATGGTGTTAAATAGTAGTCCATGCTTGGAATGATGCCTGTTATGAAGTTATCTCTCGGAAAGTCTGCAACTCGCTGTGTTGTACTGTACAAATTATATCTTCGCTTCCAAAAAATATACGCAACCCCCACATCCGTACATCGTCTTGTATTTCTTTATTCCCATTGGATTTACGCGTGTATGTGTGTGTGGCTTTTCTGTGTGCTTTTATGTGTTTGTGTTTTTCAGTTGTTCTTACAGTATACCTCCTTATGTGACCACATTTACCAGGCCGTTGAAAATATCCTTTTATTTACTGCTGTCCAACACTGTATACCGTTACTTAACCTGTCACGTCCCGACAGATTGTAGTGTAGATCTATAAGCTTTCAATTTAGCGGAGAGAGATAATCCTATAACTCCTATAACTGTTCTTTCTACTCTTTCTAAGAACTGACTGAAGAATATTAGTACTTCTGCACTCTTTAAATCGTCCGGCATTTCCACGATCGTTCTAGACGATTGAACTTAAAATTCAGGACGAGTTCTTGGAGTTCGAGCAAGTTCCTCTTAACTGCAGAGATTCTTTCCTCATTTTCAAGAAAAATATTAAAAAACTCATCCTTGAAACACAATTGTCGTCAAATGGCCTGAACAAAACCTGGAACAAAATCCATGAATTATTTTAAGAGTGCATATCGACGAGATTTGAATTTTTCTTGAAATTGAGGAAAGAACCCCTGCAGTTACAAGGACGTAGACAAGTTTTCAGATTTGGGGCGGGGGGAGGGGGCTTTACTATGACAGCGCAATAAGGCGAGGGTCCAGGGGCCGCCTAGGCCCCGGAAGCTCCAGGATCCCAGATGACTGGAGATGCGTTCTTGGCCTTTCCCAGTGAATAAAACTCAACATTAAAACGCACACGTTGTAACCAGTTTTTTTTTCTTTTCTTTCTTTTATGTGTGGGTATTTTCTTTCCAGGGTTATTAAACCTCAAACTTGGTCAACACAAACATGAGGCAGCACCTAAAAGGTGCAACAACCCCTCAGCCAGACAGTTTTAGTCGGTGTATATTGGTACACAATGAATGGAAAATGCATATGTAAAAGCCTGAAAGATTTGGTTGAATGCAGAAGATGCTTTAGCAGGGGCTTGTAAAAGATTAAAATGTGATAAATTCAGTGTGGGATGTTGCATGAATTGGAGAACTATAATAAATAATTTGACATATCACGTGCGAAAAATATGGCGGAAGAACAAAATATTCTGAACAAAAGCAAAAGGCTTCAAGTCATTCTTGCTTTGAACCCTAATAATAATCTGAACAATAATAAAAGTCTTCCGATTTTCAGTGGGAGCCAAGTAATATAGAGTTTTTGATAGGGATACAAAGCTGCGCATCTAACCCCCTCGGCTCTGGGTGCCAGCCATTCACAATCTATTCAATTTGAACCATACATGTACTACTTCGAAAATATCAGGAACATCAAGCAGTCAAGTGACAAATATACAGATTATCAAAAAACTTGCAATCAGAAATGGCCGCAAAGTTTTCCGTCCAATCAGAGAAACCGGCAGGCATTATTTGTCTCTTGATGTATCTATGACGTCTACCAAGCATACTGAACACTTGAACAGTATCAAAGGATATATAGATCATCAATGATTTTACATAAATGGAAAACGGCTGCCAAGGTTTCCATCCAATCAGAGAAACAGTTCGGCACTGTCATTCATTTTTAGTCTCTTGAAGTACTGATGATGTATACAAAGTATTGCATCGAACACTTGAACAGTACCAGAGGTATAGATTTTGCATAAATTAAAGATGGCAATAAAGGTTTCCACCTAATTAGAGAAATTGGTTTTCATTAATTGTACGTTTCTTGATGTATCAATGATTTGTAGTTTCATACGAAGCACTAAAATGGTATCAGATATAGATCATTAAAATGGTCGCCAAGATTTCCGCCAAATCAGAGAAACCAGTTCTGTCATTCATCGTAAGTCTCTTGATGCAATGATGATGTATATCAAATTTTACATTGAGCACTTGAACGGTATCAGAGATAGAGATCATTAATGCTTTTGCATAAAAGAAAGATGGCTGCCTATCCTTCCCGTCATTCAGAGGAACTGATGTGGTTATTCATTGCGAGTCTCTTGATACATCGATGCTGTATACCAAGTTTCATATAGAACACTTAAATGGTACCAGAGATATACATGTACATCATTAAAAATTTTGCATAAATTAAAGATGGCCGCCAAGATTTCCGCCCATTCAGAGAAACCAGTTCTGTCATTCATCATAAGTCTCTTGATGCATCCAAGATGTTTACCAAACTTTACATTGAACACTTGAACGGTATCAGAGATAGAGATCATTAATGATTTTGCATAAATTAAAACTGGCCGGTCATCCTTCCCGCCTCTCAGAAGAACTGATGTGGTTATTCATTGCAAGTCTCTTGATACATCGATGCTGTATACCAAGTTTCGTATAAAACACTTCAATGGTATCAGAAAAATACATCATTAAAAATTCTGCATAAATTAAAGATGGCCGCCAAGGCTTTCACTCAATCAGGGAAACTGGTTTGGTCATTCCTTTAAAGTTTCTTGATGTATCGATAATCTATACCAACTTTCACACTGAACAGCGAAATGGTTTCCGAGATACACAAGATTCATGGTTTCGCATAAATTAAAGATGGTCGCCAAAGTTTCTACCCAATCGGATCCAGATTCAATAGGGTTCTGGGTCACGAGCATATGGATGTGCATGGCAAGTTGTATCGATGATCTATACCAAGTTTCACAATGAACAGCGAAATGGTTTCCGAGATACACAAGTTTCATGGTTTCGCATAAATTAAAGATGACCGCCACAGTTTCCACCCAATCGGGTCCAGATTCAATAGGGTTCTGGGTCACGAGCATATGGATGTGCACGGCAAGTTTGGTGTGCCAAGGGTAAGTCGTTCTAAAGATATCTTGGTAACGAGAAAGCTGTGGCGGTTTCGCATAAATTAAAGATGACCGCCAAAGTTTCCAACCAATTGGGTCCAGATTCAATAGGCTTGTGGTTGACCATCCAACAATCCTGCATACCAAATTTGAAGTCTCTAGAAGCAACGGTTCGGCTTCTAAACCGGTCACAAGAATTGTTGACGAAGTTTCCGTGACGTTGCCATGGAAACCGCAAAATTCATCACAAATTTCCCAAATTCGATAGGCTTGTGGCTGACCCCCCAAAAATCCTGTATACCAAATTTCAAGTCTCTAGAAGAAACGGTTTGGCTTCTAGACCGGTCACAAGAATTGTTGACGACTGACGACCAGACGACCGGACGACCGTACGACCGGACGACGGACTGAGGGGTAAAAACGTTGTGCAAACTAATTAGCTCAGCGACTCATCCAGGTTGTGGTTTTGAATACGTGTTTTGTACATTTTGGAGGGAATTTATACAGTAGTTTTGTGGGTTCCGAATCACGGTGACTTGCGGATCACTTTCCTAATGAACGCCTCATATTTCTTGCAATAAAGCATCTGTGTAAATCTTTTCTATTTTTATTGGAACATCTGTTTCTGTGGACCCAAATAAATGTCGAACAACCGACCTGCGTTGTTTGTTTCTCGGTCAATTCGGCATGGTAATGCTTCCGGTACCACGCAATGGCAAATTCACGTTGGGACAAAAACGCGTGTGATTTCTTAACTGTTGAATCCACGAGAAATAAAATGGCTTTAAGAGGTAATTTCAGTATTCATTTCAGTGACTGAATCATATTAATGGTCAAACACAATATCTAATGATTTGCGATAACCCTTAACTCGCCAGCATTGTAACATAATGCGGCATTAGAGATGTCAATTCCGGATAACGAATTGTGACATTGAAGACTGCACACGGACAAATGTCTCTTGGGCAAAGTTATTGCTTTAGAATAATTTTAAGTCACAGAACCGGATAGTCTTCACCCCCTCCCCCACCCCACCACACACATACCAAAGATTTCAAAATTAAAGATTTCATTATTAAAATTGTGAAAATATATCTGTGTGTCCTTTCTTCAATTTTCTTTTGTCCAAATATAGATGCTAAATAGATGTGCGATGTCCATTTAGAGAGTTTATATATTGTAATCTTGAATATGCGAGTAGAATTCGTTCAGCTGTCAGAAACACGATGGAACGTGTGTGTAACTTTCTTAAATTTGAATCTGAATTCCATGCAGTATATCAGGTCAGATGGGGAAACATTTTCGACAGGTTTCTATTGAACCAGGTCCGTCAGGTTCAATCTTAAATGAATGGTGTCGTCCGTGAACAAATAACGAACTATCGAAATCCTGAGAGAATTAATTTAATTAGTGAGGATAATTTCCGTATATGGCATGGTCAGACAGATCAGGCCGTCGTTGTCTATGAAAAATTTCTGCCTCAGTAATGGCAATCCAACAATGTCCAGGCATGTGATACATCATTTTTCGCCTATTGGGATATTGGTGATAGATGACCACTCAGGCTTTACAAAAAAATATATATATATATATATTCTCAGCGGCTGTAACGACCGCTAGATGGCGTGATCCGCTTCTTACCAAAGTGATTCGCAACTGCCCGCGCTGGTGCACTGAGACGAACATGATTTTCTCATTGATTTACAAGTTCGATTAGAGAATTTTATACATGCAATTATCGACGACAGATTTTCGTAGAAAATAAGGCCAAGAATCACTCTCAACTCTTAACAACACGAGCGCCAGCAGTCTAGATGTAAAAGGCGATTCGGAACTCCCCTATTAACTGTATGCTTAAACATGCCTAAACATGCCTTAAACATATTTGGGGGGGGGGGAGGCATGCCCCCCTTGTCTACGGATAATTCGAAGAGTGCAGAAAAACTAATATTCTTCAATCAATTTTTTAGAAAGAATAGAGAGAACATAATTCTCACAGTAAAATGACTTCAATTCCATCATAATTTCTTTCTTTTTTCTTCGTTTTGAGAGCTATAGAACTATCTCTCTCTGCTAAATTGAAAGCTAAAAGATCTACTACAATCTGTCGGGACGTGACAGATTGAGTACCGGTATATAGTGTTGGACAGCAGTAAATAAAAGGATATTTTCAACGCCCTGGTCAATGTAGTAACATAAGGGGGTATACTGTAAGGATATCTGAAAAATGAAAACACACAAACACATAAAAGCACACATAAAAGCCACACACACATCCACGCGTGTACGGATGTGGGGTTTGCGCATATCTTTCGGAAGCGAATATATAATGTGTACAGTACAACACAGCGAGTGACAGACTTTCCGAGAGATAATTTCATAACAGGTATCATTCCAAGCATGGACTAATATTTAACACCGTTTAAAAGCTATACGATAATGCAGGATAAGCATTATTCATTTACGCCGACATTTTCTTCGTCGATAGTGGCAGAGCTCATTCATGAAATGGCGGCCTCACCATACGACCCACATCGCAATAGCTGCTCCTTAAGCATGCGCAGCTCGATTTTGTCCTAAAATACCGGAAGGCGACGGGAAGGGCGACGTCGCTAGCGACGTTGTGGGCGACGTCGTGGGCGACGGGAAGGGCGACGTCGTGGGCGACGTCGCGTTTGAACAGAGCGACGTCGCGTTGCGTTCCATCTCTTAACATTATAAGAACGCGACGGGAAGGGCGACGGGATGGGCGACGTCGCCCATCGCGTCGTGCTGATTAAAGCGACGCGCGACGGGAAGGGCGACGTCGTGGGCGACGTCACGTTTAAAAAGGGCGACGTCGCGTCGCGTTCTATCTCTTA
>JAVTVY010003590.1:0-32237 GCA_036873755.1 Hanleya hanleyi
TTGTTGCGAGTTATTCTTGAGATATACAGAAGATATACTCCCCAAAATATCCCAAACATACCACTGTTTTGAGGTACAAAAGTACATATAGTGATATCCTATACTCAGGCTTTTGTAGGGTCAGAACATATCTGGAGAGTGGGTGTGTTTATGACATTTTCCTGTATGATATTAAACCGTACAAGTAGGCTCCCAAGAACATACTGTGGATGTAACCATTTTTTAGTAACAATTTTAGATGACCCCCTAAATAGTTATGAAATTTTCAAGAGATGAGAAATCAGTGATTGGTAAAGAGTAATTTATGGAACACTGTATCCACAAATCTTATTAAATGTGGTGGGAAAACATGTGAATTGCAATAGTAATTATGAGATGACCCACAACGATAATCAAGATAACCTTTGATATTGTTTTAAAGTTAAGAAGAGATCAAAGAAATCATTGAAATATACACATTAAGTCATAAAACATTTTTATCAAGTATTGCTGAAGTCAGATGTTTGACAATCTTAGATAAACGCTTAGAAAACATCGAAAATGTATAATTTTACTTCCTGTTAACATATTCTGTTCTCTATGGTATCGAGAAACCTTATATAGCCTGTACTTTTCATGCAATGATACACAGTACCGGTGGCAATAACTTGACACAATTATGTGAATTTCATTACATTGAGTAACTTAGTAAAGAAACCATAATTGTGTTTTTAGAAATTATTTCATTGGAAATTTGGAGAGGACCTCCGAGTGACGTCATGATTCAAGATAGTTTAACAAAACTGTTATCAATCGATTCCCCGTTTAATGGAGAGAAAATTGCTCCCTCACTACTGTGCATTGATGTAAATAAATAAAGCTATCAACAATGAAGCAAACCCACCCCCTTTCTTTTTTCGTGACGATAAGACTCGCTATTGGTTCGTTTGAATGGATTTTTTTAACTTACGGCAATATATTTCAAGACCACATCCGGTCTAACAAAAAAAGTACATAAAATAAGCTTTCAAATGACATAGGATGTGACCGTGTGTACGGGGGGGTGCATTTTACTCCAAAATAAGGCGTTTTTGCAAATCGCCGCTCGTCTAAATGCGCCTGCGCGCCGCGTTTTTCTGCACAGTGCAGATTTTGGTCAAAGCCCACTAGGAAATGTAAATAAATCTAAGTGGGCCGCCATGATGACGTCAAAGTGACGTCATTTTCAAAAAGGCGTTGTTTTGGACTTTTTTTTTATTTATCTGTTTTCTTTGGAAAAACTGCATGATACATTAGTAAATAATAATATGATGTGAAATAAAACAGCTTTTGCCTACTTTTCTTGGCAGAAAAGCAGGAATTTTGAAGAAAAATGACGAAAACGTCACTTTTCTAGTACCCCATATCGTGGCGATGTTGAATATACCCATGATCCTATGGTTGGAGGTTATAGAATAGAATAGGATAAGTTTATTACTAATCACAGCATGAGAATCACAATGGTATGATAGCCTTAATGGATAAATTGATTATTAAAACATAATGGTCAATTATACAATGTTCATTCAATTTATTAAGTTTGAATTCCCCTCCCTCACCCCACATTCTCATATAATCTATAAACATTTAACTCATTAATACATCATGGTCAATTATTACTTCATTTAACTCATTAATACATCATGGTCAATTATTATTTCATTTACATGTAACTCATTAATACATCATGGTCAACTATTATTTCATTTAACTCATTAATACATCATGTCAACTATTATTTCATTTAACTCATTAATACATCATGGTCAACTATTATTTCATTTAACTCATTAATACATCATGGTCAATTATTATTTCATTTAACTCATTAATACATCATGGTCAATTATTATTTCATTTAACTCATTAATACATCATGGTCAATTATTATATCATTTAACTCATTAATACATCATGGTCAATTATTATTTCATTTAACTCATTAATACATCATGGTCAATTATTATTTCATTTAACTCATTAATACATCATGGTTAATTATTATTTCATTTAACTCATTAATACATCATGGTCAATTATTGTTTCATTTAACTCATTAATACATCATGGTCAATTATCAATTCATTTAATACATCAGGCTCAATTGTTATTTCATTTAACTCATTAATAGATCATGGTCAATTATTATTTCATTTAACTCATTAATACATCATGGTCAATTATTATTTCATTTAACTCATTGATACATCATGGTCAGTTATTATTTCATTTAACTGATCATGATCAATTATTATTTCATTTAACTCATTAATACATCATGGTCAATTATTAATTCATTTAACTCATTAATACATCAGGGTCAATTTTTATTTTATGCAAATAGGTTCAAAGTGACCCCAATATGATAAACGACAAAGTCACGGAGTATCAGATCTCATGCTTCTGTCGTTCCGGAGATAGGAGCAAAAATACAACACGGTGTGTGGAGGCATAGGTGGGGTGGGCTTCCCGCAGTCCAAGGTGCTCCCCACGGTCCAGGTGGGGTGAACTTGTTCTCTAATGCGAGGTAACGACCTGAAGTAGAAAATACCTTTACCCCGCCCCAACTATTCAGATCGGAGAGAATAAAACCGCTACAATAAAAGCGCGGCTGAGATACTAAGGCTACGTCTGAGAATCCACCTTATTCTCGGGTCTGCGTGTTTGATGCTGAGGGAATCTTTTCTCTTGAGTCATATGGTTACTTTTTAGTCGCCACACGTCGTCAGTTTCTCCCACCTCTTGCTTAACGCTTCAATTTCAAGTTTGAGAGATGAATTGCTGAATTAACAATGTTACGCTAGCCGGGGACTCGTGTTTAGTTCTACGCGTCTCTGTGTGTTCATTTGTGGCCATCGTATTCGGACAGTTTTAGACGGGATGATACGAAAATTCATTTGAATAGTGTGAGAGTGAACATAAAAGAAAAGGGCATCTTACGCCTTTTGGGGGCTGGGATTTTTTTCTGGAAGGCCATGAAATTACGTCGGCATAGCTAAAAGAGCTATACGGCCAGAGAAGGGACTCTAAAACCAAGAAGAAATCAAAAGGGCATTTAACACACAATGGGGACCGGGAACTTGCAACATACAATTTACATGGTATAGCACTGGTCTAAAAATTGCCATTGAATGGTCACAGATTTGGTCGAATGTTCATGGGACTTTGTCAGAATGGCTGTAGGATTACCAAGGGTGAAAATAGGGTCCCGCAATCTTTCTATTCAGGCTGTCAAACATTTTCAGGATAGCGAAAGGGATCAGAGAGAGTGAACAGACACCGGAAAGGGATCGAAAAGTGCATTTAACGCCCATTGAGGGACAGGAGCATAAAATTGACATTAAAATAACACGCGTACTTCTATCCATCGCCATTTGCATGATTGGGGGTGCTTAGGACGATTTCAAGTTCAGAGGAAGATTGGGGGAGGAGTCTAAAACTACATCTAATATATTCCCCTGGGTGCCAAGACCATTACATTTACATGTGCATGGTTCAGCACCCGTGCATTACTCTAATTATATGGTGGTTGTGCATGTACACCGTACGAAAAATGATACTGAATAGAGAGGATCCTGTGTTTAATTGTTATCGGTGGATTCAGCTCCACCCCCCCCCCCCCCCCCCCCCCTTCCAATGAACTTTTCTCTGGTGCTCGCAATTGTTTAGAGCTAGCACGTTGTGTCTTTATAACAAATCAAATTAGGGCCATTTTATTTTCGGAAAAGAGCACCATGGGTAAATTCAAGTTTGACGACGTGGTGGCGTAGCTTCAAAATTTTGTTTTGGGGGTATTTTGTTCAAAAATTGGTCTGTTTTTCTACGTAAAAGTGCCCAGTAATATCTTATATCACATCAGATGATTATTTACTAATTTACAAGGCAATTTAGGCGAAGAAAATTGCAGAAGTAAAAAGTTTGAAAAATCCATCCGAAAAATCATCAATAAAACTGCTTATTTTTATAATATGACGTCACTGTGACATCATCATAGAGGCCATCCTGAAATTTGTTACATTTTCTGGTAGCACTGGAATCAAAGATATAGTGTGGCAAGTTTCAGCTTCCTAGCGTCAAAGATAACGAAAAGAATGAATCTATTGGTAAGCTATCTATTCTTTCATTGATAATATTTCCCCTTAGATGCCGTTTTGGGGGCCAGAGAGCGTCACACGATTCAAAGTAATGGACACCTATGATGGCCGATAGGGTCCATCGCTGAGTGCGTTTAGTTTGTGGCATGCGAAGGGGCGAAGGGGCGAAGGGGCTATGCGAAGGGGCGAAGGAACTATGCGATGGGGCGAAGGCGCGATGCAATGCAAAAATAGCGATGCAAAGCGGCTATGCGAAGGGGCGAAGGGGCTATGCGAAGGGGCGAAGGCGCGATGCGAAGGAGCGAAGACGCGATGCGATGCAAAAATAGCGGCTATGCGAAGGGGCGAAGGGGCTATGCGAAGGGACGAAGGGGCTATGCGAAGCCGCGAATGGGCTATGCGAGGGGGCGAAGGGGCGATGGAGCGAAGGAGCGATGGAGCGAAGGCGCAAAGGGGCGATGGAGCGAAGGCGCGATGGAGCGAAGGGGCGATGTAATACGTCACTGACTTGGATTTGCGCATGTCTGAATGCGAAACCGGAAGGCGAAGGGGCGATGGAGCGAAGGGGCGAAGGGGCGATGAAGCGATGGAGCGAAGGAGCGATGGAGCGAAGGGGCGAAGGGGCGATGGAGCGATGGAGCGAAGGGGCGATGGAGCGATGGAGCGAAGGGGCGATGGAGCGAAGGGGCGATGGAGCGATGGAGCGAAGGGGCGATGGAGCGATGGAGCGAAGGGGCGATGGAGCGAAGGGGCGATGTGACGACACTGACCTGGATTTGCGCATGTCTGAATGACAACGAGGGTTATTTGGTCCGTGTAACACTTGACAATTCAGCTTTTCATCTTGCAAAATTGAAAGTAGAAAGATGGAAAGCTCTACATCGCTCCCGTATTCGAGCTTTCCATCTCGCAAAATTGAAAGTAGAAAGATGGAAAGCTCTACATCGCTCCCGTGTTCGAGCTTTCCGTCTCGCAAAGTTGAAAGCTGAAAGATGGAAAGCTCTACATTGCTCCCGTGTTCGAGCTTTCCATCTCGCAAAATTGAAAGTAGAAAGATGGAAAGCTCAACATCGCTCCCGTATTCCAGCTTTCCAAAATGAGTTTATGTCATATAGAAATACGAGAGCGATACTTTATTAAAATTGATCTGGTTTCTCCAAACTTACAACATTTGCATTTACGACAAATGTATGCGTGCACCTTGCACAGTTCAATTTTCGTTTTTTTTGTTTTTTTTTTTTGGTTTCACAAAATCAAAAATTGAAATTTGACCGTCAATGAGATTACAAAAACAAAACACGAAAAATGGAATTTGTCAGTCAAGTTTCAATTTTCGTTTTTGTTTGTTTGTTTGTTTGTTCGTTTATTCACCAGATAAAACATATGTACAGTAAAGTTGAAATTTATACACATACATCATGGAAATCTGGCGGGATGAAAACCCCAAAAAGCTTGTAATGTCCCAAGTAATATAAAAATGAATATTTAAAGACAGATTTATATTGGATTTAGATAAACAAGACTGGGTGAAGATTAAGTATAAATTCGGTAAATAAACAGAAATCATAAATGAACGATGTGCATTTTTTTGCCATATAACATATTCCTGGGTCGGTGAGAGCCTTATACATTAAGTAAATATTCTTTCAGTTTCGATTTGAATAGTGATATGGATTCACATGACTTTAAGGTTGACGGCACCTTGTTCCATTCTTTTGGAGCAATGATTGTAGGAGTATGTAAAGAAAGATTTGTCCGATAGAAAGCTCGATATAAATTATACGAATCGCGTAAGGTAGGCGTGTACCTGGAACTGCTTCTTAAAATAATTTTGAAATCGAACTGGAACAAACTCGAATTTATGAAGAAACTTATGGGCAAACTGGAGAGTGATCATGAGGTAAAGGTTCAGTTCTGACAATCTCAGGGTCTTGTAGGACGCAAACAAAGGCGCAGTGTGCTCAAGTGAAATAATTCTAACGACTCTCTTCTGCAGTAAAACAAGTGTATGAAGATGACTCGGCTAAGTATTAGACCATACCACATTGCAATAAGATATATATGGATAAATCAAAGAATAATAAAGAATTTTGCTTCACGCAAAAATGAAAATCAAATATTGAAAATTGCCTCGACTTGTCCGTTTTTCGTTTTTTTTAAATTTTAACTGTGGCTTATCAATGCTAAGTTCGCACGTGGAAGGGTTATGATGTAACTTCCGTTACGACGAGTAGAATAGAAAACGCAAATCGTGTCGTATAAGAGGTGTGGCGCGTGAGAGGCGTGTGACCCACCAGGCCATCCTCGGGAGACAGTGTATCGATCGATTTGTTAGGGTATCTATATACTGCCTTGGTTAGTTGCCCACGGTAGTTCTGGATAAAAATAGATCAAGGAGAGTAGTATACAGACGGCATATTGACTCTCATTGACCTGGCGTAAGAATCTGGCGTAGAGGTCAAATGCATTATAGTACCGGCAAAAACCGGCAAAGGTGTGCGCCGTCTCAAAAAGGACGCCGTCTCATGTGGAGGTGATGTGGAGGTCACGTGATGGTCAAGTGCATGGGACATGTATTCCTCCGCAGTGATGCGGTCTTTCCATCTTTCTACTTTCAATTTTGCGAGATAGAACGCTCGAATACGGGAGCGATGTAGAGCTTTCCATCTTTCTACTTTCTATTTTGCAAGATGAAAAGCTGAATTGTCAAGTGTTACACGGACCAAATAACCCTCGATTTCATTAAGACATGCGCAAATCCAGGTCAGTGTCATCACATCGCCCCTTCGCTTCATCGCCCCTTGGCTCCATCGCTCCATCGCCCCTTCGCTCCATCGCTCCATCGCCCCTTCGCTCCATCGCTCCATCGCCCTTTCGCTCCATCGCTCCATCGCCCCTTCGCCCCTTCGCCCCTTGGCTCGATCGCCCCTTCGCTTCATCGCTCCATCGCCCCTTCGCTTCATCGCTCCATCGCCCCTTCGCTCCATCGCTCCTTCGCCCCTTCGCCTTCCAGTTTCGCATTCAGACATGCGCAAATCCAAGTCAGTGACGTATTACATCGCCCCTTCGCTCCATCGCGCCTTCGCCCCTTCGCTCCATCGCCCCTTCGCGCCTTCGCTCCATCGCTCCATCGCCCCGTCGCTCCATCGCCCCTTCGCCCCTTCGCATAGCCCCTTCGCGGCTTCGCATAGCCCCTTCGTCCCTTCGCATAGCCCCTTCGCCCCTTCGCATAGCCCCTTCGCCCCTTCGCATAGCCGCTATTTTTGCATCGCATCGCGCCTTCGCCCCTTCGCATCGCGCCTTCGCCCCTTCGCATAGCCCCTTCGCCCCTTCGCATAGCCGCTTTGCATCGCTATTTTTGCATCGCATCGCGCCTTCGCCTCTTCGCATAGTCCCTTCGCCCTTCGCATAGCCCCTTCGCCCTTTCGCCCCTTCGCCCCTTCGCATGCACGCAGCGATGGACCCTATCGGCCATCATAGGCACCCCTTCTGATTTCTTCTGTATGCCTCAAGTGAGAGATGTGCCAAGTTTGATGCTTTGGTCCTGCGTGTCACGATCTTTTTGCTAAGCCACCTCATGCACTATACCGAGCCATTATTGATAAACTGGGGATTAATACGCTTCGTGGCAGAGACGGGTAAAAACTAAGACAGAAGACATCGAACAGCTTTAGAGAACTCATTTATCCCCATTTTCAATTCACCCGAGATGGTCAGCTTCTAATTCGAGCAAATTAGCTTAAAATACGTCGAGTACAATGGCCATAGACCAATTTAGCTCACAGTAATGTTATCTCTGCTTGTTTGGCATACAATAGGGGGTGGGATCAGTTTGAACCCCCGGTTAAATATGATTGTTTCACAGTGCCAGCAAGTTTATCCTATTATCTGGGACCCCTCGCAGACATTTTGACAGGTGTCTTGATTCGAGCGAATGAGTGAGTGAGTAGTTGTTCACGTTGTTTTCAACAATTTTTCAGTCATATCACGAAGGTGCCAACATTTACCAAGACACGGGAGCGCTCAAAGTTTCTGTTATCCTGGACACTGATAAGCCCAGCCGGTACAGCAGTTTTCTATATACAAGCTGACTTTCCTAACAACAGAACCCAGCCAAAAATCAACAAAACGCACAACAGAACCGTTTTACGCTTTAATGGTGGTTCGATAGTGTGATAGTGTGATATATTCAACGGCTGAGGGGCAAATTGCTCCTGAGGTTGAAAATTATTCCTCTGGAATCCCCCAAAATTCTCTCTTAGTCACTTTCAACAAAAGGGAACTTGTAAAAGGCTAATAAATGAACCTCCAATGATATTCCTACTGTAATAATGCCCCCACTTGGAAATAGGGCTGCAAAGGCCCCTGTTTTTACGACATATTCCACGAGAACTATATGTGTTTGGTATTATATAGCATAATGGGGAAAATTCGAACTCGGGAAGTTTGATTTATTGAGCATCAAGCAAGATAAACGTAAAATTTCCCTGTGTATTTAGGGTAATGACTTCTAAGTGGTATATATGCGCTTGGCTGCCATATTTTTGTAACGAGGAAGGTGACAGTAGTATAGTAAGTGGATTTAACCGCAGGTTGACCTCATTAATTGTTCCCCGGGTAAAATTTGAGGTGGAACTTGATCACGTGACGATCATGTGATCGTTGGGGGAAAACCGCCTCCAACACAGAAGAGTTCCAATCTAGGCGGAAGTAACTCTGGGTGACTATAGTTCCGGCAAAGGGCCCCTGGGCATGTATTCTTCCGCGGTGATGCGGTCTGGCGGTGATGCGGTCGCGGGAAAAAGCTGATATATGTCTTTTTAAACTTCTTTAAAAACATCGTTTCTTATAGAGAATTTGCAAATTTAAAATGACATTCTTAGTTGGAGTTCGATTATTTCAAAAGATTTTTTCACTATTAGGTCTCCAAAAAGTACTTGATAGGGAATAGATTGCACGTTAAAGTACTTGATAAGGATACATTCGTGTACGCACCTACACACACGAAAGCACACTCACACGCGTACACGCAAGCATACACACACACACCCACACACACACACACGCACACACACGCGCGCATACTCTCATTGCGCCTTGTGCCGCTAGGTGAAAAGGGCTCGAAATGCGCTTTTAAACTACTAATCCTTCCTTCACTCCCCTAAAATGCACACTTTCGCTACTACTCGTACTGATGACGTAACCGATGACGTCACAGATGCTGTGGACATCTCTCAAATCGTGGTCTACATCCCGAGAGCTACAAGATGACACCCACACGACGCATTCGGACCAAGGATGGTCCATACCTACCTCACATCGCTTTCTTCACCGCCCCAAAATGCCCACTTTCGCTACTACTCGTACTGATGACGTCACCAATGACGTCACAGATGACGCGAACATCCCTAAAATGGGGATGTACACCATGAAAGCTACAAGATGACACCTCCCACGACACAATCGGACCAAGGATGGTCCCTCTCTACCCCAAATACCTTCCTGCACTTTCCTAAAATGCCCACTTTCGCTACTACTCGTACTGATGACGTCACCGATGACGTCACAGATGACGCGGACATCCCTCAAATCGGGATGTACACCCTGAGAGCTACAACATGACACTTCCCTAGACACATTCGGACCAAAGATGGTCCCTCTCTACCCCAAATACCTTCCTGTACTGCCCTAAAATGCCCACTTTCGCTACTACTCGTACTGATGACGTCACCGATGACGTCACAGATGACGCAGACATCCCTCAAATCGGGATGTACACCCCGAGAGCTACAACATGACACTTCCCTAGACACATTCGGACCAAAGATGGTCCCTCTCTACCCCAAATACCTTCCTTCACTGCCCCAAAATGCCCACTTTCGCTATTACTCGTACTGATGACGTCACCGTTGACGTCACAGGTGACGTGGGCAGCCCTCAAATCGGGGTCTACACCCCGAGAGCTACAAGATGAGACCTCCCACGACGCATTCGGACCAAGGATGGTCCCTCTCTACCCCAAATATCATCCTTCAGTGCCCTAAAATGCCCACTTTCGCTACTACTCGTACTGATGACGTCACCGATGACGTCACAGGTGGCGTGGGCAGCCCTCAAATCGAGGTCTACATCCCGAGAGCTACAAAATGACACCTTCCAGGACGCATTCGGACCAAGGATGGTCCATCTCGACCCCAAATACCTTCCTGTACTGCCCCAAAATGGCCACTTTACTTACTACAACCAACTGCGCATGCGCAGATTGACGCGACTTGCACTTAAAAACACACCATTCTGACTCTAACCCACACAAGCTTCACTTTGACACCTCCCGCGACCCATTCGGACCCATAACGGTCCATCTCTACCCCAAACACACACCCACATACCCTCCAAAATGCCTACTTTCTATACTACGGCCAGACAGCGCATGCGCAACAACGGACGAACCATTAGTCCAGTCGGATGCTCCTCCACGAGAGCTTCAAAATAAGACCTCATACGACATCATAGGATCATTAGGGGCTCACCTAGACCCCAAAACGTCCACCCCGTGTGGGCCTATACCCCCATAGGGTGCACTCCGGAGATTCTTTTATTCGGCATGGAATAGACTATGGGTCCGTTTTTCGGCCACCAGTTGTCGCAAAACCTTCAACCCAAATCACTTATATGTATATATTTTCTGAAAGAGCATGATGAAACTATTATTTTTAGATATAACACTGCTATGTTATAGAAAAATTTAACTCGAACATTCTCCTCCATGCTTGCTTCATTTTTCCTAGAAAACCCCTTAAAAATGTCGAAAATGGTCAAATTCGGCTCAATTTCCAGAAAAATCTGTAAGAGCGATTTCAATTAAACTTCTTACTCACGTTCCCTGGTCCGGTCTCAACTTAAAAAGGCAAAAAAAAGGGGTGTTAACCTAACCGTTTTTTGTCAGATTTTCTTCCCGTAAATGAGTCCCGATTTTTAGGCACACCCAAGGGGCATAACTGAGGCAGGACAAACTTTACTCCATGATCCCGATCAGCGTGTAGACGAAGCCAGCACTCGATTTGTACGTACTCGTTTGCAGCGTTGATAATGCTGAATAGGATGGCATTATAGATATAAGCTATTAAGAAGACAAGAAGAATTATGATGTAGCAGAACAAGGGCAGTCTATCGTATTATGAAATTAGAGAGGGGCCATTACTACGAAACTGCGGAGGGCCACCTTAAGGGGCAGGATGTTTTTTACGAAATTAATTATTCACATGTATCGTAATCTCAGAGTGTTTGTGAGTATGGCGGTATACAACACTTGCCAGTTATATATATTATTTTTGGAAATCCGACCGATAACTTTCCCCCTACCCCATCTTTGTTTTGATCAATTTTGCCAATTCTAGCAGGATTTTCGAGAACAAAACTCAAAATTAACCTATTTCTTCTTAATAATGGTCATCCATTCGGCAATATGAAGGCCGTGGTTGCACTTTTCCGCTTTCCAATGATAGCAGAAACGCGGGAAATGCAAATAAGAGATGTAACCAAGTCAAATTATTGGTAATTTTGCACTCAATTTTCTCTTAGAAACATGGGAAATACTTCAGAAACTTGAGAAATAATTTGTAAAACCATAATAATATACATCCATTCCATCCTTTATGGACTGTAAATGGGTTCTCTTGTAAAGAAAATTTACACTGGCAAATTTATATCATTCTGATAGGACCTCGTTCTGCCATAATATCCACCGAAATCTCAGTCCAGGGGGAGATAACTCCTGTATGGAATACAGTATGCAGTAACCTCAATTGTATACTAATGGACACAATGTGGATTATTTTAATCGAACTCCTGGTCTTCTTTCCACCTGCTTCCGAAAATAGCGCTTCAGGTATAACTAGGCAGTCAAAATTAAACAATCTGGCGTAATGATGCATCTCCGCTCCGTAACGGAGTCTACATTAAGATAATGCATAGACTCCACTATTATGCCTTAAAGGGTGCACTCCGGAGATTCTTTTATTCGGCATGGAATAGACTATGGGTCCGTTTTTCGGCCACCAGTTGTCGCAAAACCTTCAACCCAAATCACTTATATGTATATATTTTCTGAAAGAGCATGATGAAACTATTATTTTAAGATATAACACTGCTATGCTATAGAAAAATTTAACTCGAACATTCTCCTCCATGCTTGCTTCATTTTTCCTAGAAAACCCCTTAAAAATGTCGAAAAATGGTCAAATTCGGCTCAATTTCCAGAAAAATCTGTAAGAGCGATTTCAATTAAACTTCTTACTCACGTTCCCTGGTCCGGTCTCAACTTAAAAAGGCAAAAAAAAAGGGGGGTGTTAACCTAACCGTTTTTTGTCAGATTTTCTTCCCGTAAATGAGTCCCGATTTTTAGGCACACCCAAGGGGCATAACTGAGGCAGGACAAACTTTACTCCATGATCCCGATCAGCGTGTAGATGAAGCCAGCACTCGATTTGTGCGTACTCGTTTGCAGCGTTGATAATGCTGAATAGGATGGCATTATAGATATAAGCTATTAAGAAGACAAGAAGAATTATGATGTAGCAGAACAAGGGCAGTCTATCGTATTATGAAATTAGAGAGGGGCCATTACTACGAAACTGCGGAGGGCCACCATAGGCATGCAGTATAGGCCTATGGGCCTACCCAGGCCTCGGTGAACTTTTCCAAAAATTTCACCGTTTCGCTCCGGGGCCCTTCCCATCGTGTTCTAAATGAAGAGACGTGGAAAACAAATCCAAACAGCCATATCACAATGAAAGTGTGTGAATTTCCCAGTTTGGACGTATACCCCCATATAGCCAGTATGGGACTATATGGGCTATATGGTACTTTTCCAAAAATTTCACCGTTTCGCTCCGGGACCCTTCCCATCATGTTCTAAATGACGAGACGTGAAAAACAAGACCAAACAATCCATATCACAATGAACGTGTGTGAATTTTCCAGGTTGAACCTATACCCCCATATAGCCAGTATGCGACTATATGGGCTATATGGTACTTCTCCAAAAATTTCACCGTTGCGCTCCGAGACCCTCCCCATCGTGTTCTAAATGACGAGACGTGAAAAACAAATCCAAGCAACCCATATCACAATGAACGTGTGTGAATTTCCCAGGTTGGACCTATACCCCCCATGGCCAGCCTATGGGCCTATACACAGACCTCGGTGACTTTTCCCAAAAATTTCACCGATTCGCTCCGGGACCCCTCCCATTGTATTTTTCTCGGCGAGACGAGAAAAACGAGACCCCACAACCCATAGTAAAACCCACAAAAAAAATTGACCACCCCTCCCCACATATAGCCAGTATGAGCCTATATACAGACCTCGGTGACTTTTCCCAAACATTTTACCGATTCGCTCCGGGACCCTTCCCATTGTCATTTTCTTGGCGAGACGAGAAAAACGAGACCCCACAAGCCATAGTAAAGCCCACGAAAAAAATTGACCATCCCCATAAAGTCCGTGTTCCGCTTTTTATAGTTTCGGGAAAAAATCCTAATTTTACATGCACCCACCCCATCGACTTGATAGGCAGGTCCCAATAAGCCCGGGGACCGATATTAGCCCTTTTGGCTAGGGTTGATAGGTGTTTTCCCCTATTTTACGGGTAAAGTCCGTATTCCGCTTTTTATATTTTCGGGAAAATATCCTAATTTTACATACACATACCCCATTGACTTGATAGGCAGGTCCCAATAAGCGCGGGGACCGATATTAGCCCTTTTGGCTAGGGTTGATAGGTGTCTTCCCCTATTTTAGGGGTAAAGTCCGTGTTCCGCTTTTTATAGTTTCGGAAAAAAAATCCTAATTTTACATGCACCCACCCATGACTGGATGCCCCTTCACGAATGCTTCACTTTGATACCTCACTCGACCCAATCGGACCATGCAGCGTATTTGAAGTCTGGGGACTGCTTTTTCTCCGCGGAAGCTTTTTCCCGCGACCGCATCACCGCCAGACCGCACCACCGCTGAAGAATACATGCTCAGGGGCCCTTTGCCGGAATTATAGTCACCCAGAGGCGGTTTTCGCCCAACGATCACATGATCGTCACGTGATCAAGTTCCACCTCAAATTTTACCCGGGGAACAATTAATGAGGTCAACCTGCGGTTAAATCCACTTACTATACTACTGGTGACCCCCCCCCATTTATTTTTTCTCGTGGATCGTCTTGAAAAATATACTGAACCTGGTGAAAATATACTGAAATTTGAGAAAACATTCAACGTCTACGGATACGGATTCTCTTTTAAACCTTATTCTAATTATTGACCTGACAGGGGTGGGTTGATGACGAAAGAGAGCAATTAGGGAGCACAGGAGAATAGTTTAAGCGCTGCAGGGTTAAGGACAGAATGTTGGGGGTTGGAAGGGATTGTATTTCTCCATTACCTGTGGGATATTGAGTTTTTCTGAACGCGTTTGTCCAAACGACGTAATAGTTAAAGCCTGAGAATGAGAGGTTCAAGCTGAATGAACAATCGATCATGCGCGAGGTTCATACATGCAAGTACACCAGGTCGAGTTTCTTCTGGGATCGATCCCGTGTAGAGTCATACCTTAGGGTTAAAAAAAGAACATGTTGTTTCAGGCTTGGCGGTCATGTCGTATCATCATACTATCGCCTTATTTTCACTTGGGCGATGACACGATGCAATGATACGATGGTACAATGCGATGGTACGATGGAATGGTACGATGGTGTGATGCGATGATAGGGTGGCAAGATGCAATGGTACGATGAAAATTTCTCCACCGTACCATCGTACCATCGCATCGTACCATCGTGCCATCGTACCTTCGTGCCATCGTACCATCGTGCCTTCGCTCTTCGGAAGAGTTGCCCAAGTCGCATGATAGAAACATATTTAATTCATTCGTAATAATTTTCATGATACTGGTGTTAGGTTTGAACACACACCATGTTTTCAGCGTACCATCCTACCATTACGCAATCGTACCATAGAGCTATATTTGAATACTGTCCGTGCAGAACCGTTGATTAGATAAAGAGTAATTTCGACTTAAGCCAAGATGTTATTTAGTTTCACAATATGAGTAGTTGCAAATCGCTTTTTCAAATAAAAAATTTATGAGGTCTCATATATTTTTGTTCTGTCGAACTATCAGACTGTCACTATAATGGTTCATATATATAGGCTAGTATTATGATCATGCATATCCAACCGCCAATGCTCACACATGAGTTTACATGAATGAATGAATGAATGCAATTTTATTCACCAATGAAAGAAAAAAAATAATAAGTATATATCTTAATTTAAGGTTTGATTGTGGCGGGAATAAAGCCCAAATGAGCTTGTTCTATCCCATAAGAAATAGCTCTGGTCACAGTGCTAAAAGACAACTGGTGACAGTGGAATATTCAATAGGCAATGGAATAATCAAAAGAGGCAAATTAGTGAAAATAGATTAGTTTTCAAGTAAAAAAGCTTTGAGATTTGATTTAAACAATGAGGAGGATGTTATGTTTTTACGCCTTGAGGGGAACTTTTTGCATTCCCGAGGCCCCATGACTCTGGCTGTATAATAGGAAGATACATAGAAGGGTCTGCCTAAGTTTATCTCGCGATTTCTTGTAGGATAATGATGGACTTCAGACAATTTTGTAAAGTGATCGTGAAACTGAGCAGGAATAAACTCAAAATGATATAGAAACTTATGAACCAGATTTAAGCAGCTATATAAGTTCAGGCTTATAACTGGCAGGATTTATATAGATCTGAAAATAGAGGTTGAGTATTGTCGCGAAGGTGATGATACGGACAAAACGCCTTTGAAGCAATATTAAAGGGTTCACATGAGTAGTATAAGTGTTCCCCCAGAGGATGTTGTAGTACGATAGATACGGAAAGATCATGGAGTAGTACAGAATACTGAGTGTTCTCTTGTTTAGGGAGTTTTTGTATTTCTGGCTACTTTTTACAAATATAGTCGATATGGTTTGTCCAATTTAACTTGCTATTAAAAACTACACCGAGGAACTTGAAGCAATCGACGGCTTCAATCTGTTCATCGGCTATAAATACTTGTGACGGCTGCTGCAGACTTTGTTTGTTAGGCTTGATAATCACGAGTTTGTTTTTTTTCACGTTCAAAGACAGTCGGTTTGCCGAAAACCATATGTGGAGTTTATCTAGTTCTCGTGACATGATTCTAATGACATGGTCCAGATTTACAGAGGAATATACAACACTGATGTCGTCGGCAAAGGGGAGGATGCGAAGGAGATCTGTAGGATTATTTATGTCATTAATGTAAATCAGAAAGAGGAGGGGCCCAGAATCAAACCTTGCGCTACTCCACATGTGATATTCATGGGAGATGAAAGTATATTATTGTAGGAGGCGCCCTGTACGCTATTCGATAGATAACTTCTGAGCCAAATATTGTGCCCCGAAAACCATAACGGTGTAGCTTAGAGAGGAGGATATGGTGGTTGACCGTATCAAAGGCTTTTGATAGATCCAGAAAGGTTAAACACTAAATTGTTTCGCGTCCTTTGCTGCAACCAATTTATCATACAAAGAAATTGCCGCATGAACAGTTGAGTGGTTTGATCCAAATCCGTATTGATTATCTTAAATTACATCGTTCGCTTCAAGAAACTTGGTCATCATATTTACTGCAAGCTTTTCTAGTATTTTACTGAGAGCGGGTAAGACGGCTATTGGCCTATGATTTTAAAAGAGGGCTTGTTCACCAGATTTGAAACTAGGTGTAACCTTAGCAGATTTAAATGCATCTGGTACAATACCAAAACGAAAAGACAGGTTCATAAGATGAGCAAGGGGAACAGAAATAGAAGTTGCCACAAGTTTGTCAACAAAAAAAAAATAGGAAGACCATCCAGGCCGGACGATGCAGACTTCAAATTCAAAGCGAGAATGCAGATAGCAGGAGATATAGGGATAAATCCAAAGTTTTCGACAATAGAAGAGCAAAGAAATCCACAGTAAGGCTGTTGAACTTGAGGAATGCTGGAATCCGAGTTAGAGGCAACAGTACTGAAATATTCCTTGAATTAATCAGCAATGGTTATAGCATCGGAAGTCTAATTCCCATCGATAATAAAAGATCGAGTTATTGATTTGTCTTTTTTACGATTCATGAGTCGATTGAGGGTTTTCCATGTTCCTTTGATATCTTGATTACACTCATTAAATTTTAGTTCGAAATAAACTTTTTTTTGTCATAACGTATACATTTGTTCAATTTATTCCTATAGGCTCTGTGCAGCATATGAGAATTTTCGTCCCTGTTTACAAGGTATTCCCGATAAAGACTATTTTTTTCATGAATAGGAGTAAGAAAGGTCTAATGATGCGATGAGACGACGGTTCAAACGTAGCTATAGGGAAGCATTCGTTACATGCCGAATCAAAATTGGTAAGGAAGTTATCCAGAGCTACGTTAACATCTCTTTCCTCGTGTAAGGCATTATCCAATGTGACATTCTTCATCCTATGTATAAAGCGATCCTTTAATTCAGGAGTAACTCGACGGTAGGATACTGTTGACTTATCTGGTGTTACGTTGCTTGAAGAATGCAGTATATGAAATATAGGGAAATGGTCGGAAATGTCCGTTAGGAATATCTCAGACAGGAGGTTATCCTCGTGAAAATTAATGAATATGTTGTCAATTAATGTTGCCGAATGTGAGTTAACTCTGGTGGGTTTAGTTATTTGAGGGGAGAAATTGTTCGATTTTAGAATATCGGTGATCGAAAAAATTTGTATCCGGGAATATCGAACAATTTTTCTGTAGCGTGATCTAACCAGCCTTCAGAGAATCCTAAGACGGAGAAATTGAATTGTAAGTTGAATATAAAACCAGTGATTTCAGAGAAATGCTTTCACAGGCTTCTCACATAAATGTGTAAGAAGGATAGTGATTCGGTATTGAATGGTTGTTGATTTATGTGTTGTAATTAAATAATATGAGTTCTTCTAAAAAAGAGTTTTCGGTATAATAGTTAGATTGGTGAACATCAATGTTTTGCCATTGTGAGATTTCGTATTCGTTGTCATCTGTAAAAGATTTACAATGATCAATATCATTTAATTCTATAGGATTAAAACATTTGTTATTGAGGAAACTTAGACCAATTCCACCATGTGAGTTAGTCTCTTGTATGGGGGGTGTGCGTTAAAGAAAGGAAATAAGGATGAAGGGTCAGGGAATGGAACGTCCTTATTAATGTGGTAGTAATAATTCATTGATGCATTTGCAGTTGAATTTCGTATAATCTATTTTCATAGCACACAGAATGGCAATGAACTTTGTCCAGAGGTCATAAATTAACATATTCGTACTAAAATAGTCAGAACAACAATAAAGCTATCAACAAAACTAACCACAATAGTCAGATGCTGATTGTCAGTGCATATACATCTGCATACATTAATTGGCCTGACGGGTGAAGAATAGTAGTGTATAAAGTGGAAGATAGGGTCCCTTCTCCCCGGATGTAAAAATGACGTCATAACTTCCTATGGTGGCGCCATCTGTACACTTTGGATGCAGGGGAGGTCACGGGGAGGTCACAGAGGTCAAGTGCTCTATAGTTCCGGCAGAATCACCAAAAGCTACCTCCAACACAGGAGAGTTCCAATTGTGGGAGGGAATGTATTCATCCACGGTGATGCGGTCTGGCAGCGGTTTTGGCGGTGAATCGGTCTCGGGAAAAAGCTTCCGCGGAGAAAAAGTAGTCCCTAGATAAAATGGTCCGATGGGGTCGAATGAGGTATCAAAGTGAAGCATTCGTGAAGGGGCATCTAATGGGCTGGGTATGGGGTTGAAATATCGGCATTCTGCGCATGCGCGGTGGCCCAAGGGTATGGAAATAGACGTTTTGGGATGTAGGGGAGCTACTAATGGTCCAATGGGGTCGAGTGAGATATCAAAGTGAAGCATTCGTGAAGGGGCATCTGATGGGCTGGGTGCGGTATTGAAATATCGGCATTCTGCGCATGCGCGGTGGCCAAAGGGTATGAAAATAGACGTTTTGGAGCTAGGGGATCCCCTAATGGTCCAGTAGAGTTGTATGAGGTATCAAAGTGAACCATTCGTGAAGGGGCATCCAGTCATGGGTGGGTGCATGTAAAAAATTTCCTGAAAAAAAAACCGAACACGGACTTTATCGAAAAATCCGGGAAAATGCCTATTTTAAAGCCCGGCGACCTATATGGGGGTATATAGGTCGCCGGGCTTAACAGGGCTTGCCTATCAATAGAGTTATCTCCCCCTAGTTCCAGGGTGGGTGTATGTAAAAAATTTCCTGAAAAAATACGGAACACGGACTTTATCCTAAATTACGGGAAAATGCCTATATGGAGTATGGGGGGTATAGGACCATCCTGGGAAACCTACTTCTCTACATTTGCGGTAGGGTTGTTTGGGTTTGTTTTCTTAGTCTCGTCATTTAGAATATGATAGGAAGTGTTCCGGAGAGAAACGGTGAAATTTTTGAAAAAGTACGATATAGCCCCATATAGTCCCATACTGGGGTATAGGACCAATGTTTGTCCCCCTGGGAAACCTACTTCTATACATTTGCGATAGGGTTGTTTGGATTTGTTTTTCACGTCTCGTCATTTAGAACATGATAGGAAGTGTCCCGGAGCGAAACGGTTAAATTTTTGAAAAAAGTCACCGCGGCCTGGGTAGGCCCATAGGCCTATACTGCATGGCTATGGGTGTATAGGTCCACACGGGGTGGACGTTTTGGAGTCTATGTGGGCCACTAATGGTCCGATGGGGTCGAATGAGGTCTTATTGTGAAGCTCTCATGCAGGAGCACTTGACTACACTAATGGTTCGTACGTTGTCAATAGTCTGCGCATGCGCAGCCTGGCCGTAGTATAGAAAGCAGGCATTTTTGGGGGTGTGTGTGGGTGTGTTTGGGTTAGAGATGCACCGCTATGAGTCCGAATGGGTCATGGAAGGTGTCAAAGTGAAGCTTGTGTGGGGTAGAGTCAGAATGGCGTGGTTTTAAATGCAAGTCGCGTCAATCTGCGCATGCGCAGTTGGTTGTAGTAAGTAAAGTGGTCATTTCGGGGTAGTGAAGGAAGGTATTTGGGGTAGAGATGGGCCATCCTTGGTTCAATGCGTCCTGGAAGGTGTCATGTTGTAGGTCTCGGGGTGTAGACTTCGATTTGAGATATCTCCACAGCATCAGTGACGTCATCGGTGACGTCATCGGTACGAGTAGTAGCGAAAGTGGACATTTTGGGGTAATGAAGGAAGGTATTTGGTGTAGAGAGGGACCATCCCTGGTCCGAATGCGTCGTATGAGGTGTCATCTTGTAGCAACGCCCGCCAACGCCAAGCTTAACGCTTCAACGCCCTGGTGAAATAGCTCAGAAGTTCTGCTTTTCTAGATATTCCATGGAATTGTCACTAATTCTTCGAAATGCAGTGACGCCCGTCAGCGCTCGTAGTTACGCCTTAACGCTCTAACATAACGCCTTGACGCTATGATATAGACCGCAGAGAGAACAACAGCAACAACAACAACGATGACACATGAGAGAACAACAACAACAAGAAGTTTTTTCATATAGTTTATTTTCCCCAATGTTACAGCATACTCACGCTGGGGGAGCCGCGTTGGGTATGTTTACAACTCAAAAAGACTCTTGCCCAATCAGAGGCCACCATTTGCATCTGTCATATTCGTTCCTGTCCGTTAGATGTATTCTTGTCCAATCAGAAGTCGCCATTTCAGCAAGTTCCATCTTCGACCATGTTCGCTCTGAACCGTTTATTCTAATCATCGTCGGACAGGCCTGGATATTCTTCGGGCAGCATGTCCTCAAACAGTTGTTTGCGCATTCTGATCGCATTTTCCAGGGCCTCGGTGGGTGGTAGCCC
The DNA here is from genome assembly GCA_036873755.1 of Hanleya hanleyi. NCBI lineage: Eukaryota > Metazoa > Mollusca > Polyplacophora > Lepidopleurida > Hanleyidae > Hanleya > Hanleya hanleyi. The sequence goes on from JAVTVY010003590.1 coordinate 21,057, forward strand.
CATAGCCTCTTCCAAGTGACGCTTGGTCTTCATGATGGACCTGTGCGTGGGATCGCCTTTCATTTCAAGCGGTAGTAAGGTATACTATTCATAGATCGCTATGGCTGTTTTCCTGATGCGGGGGCGCATTTTGGTGTACGTCTGTTGTAAATTATCCTCTCCGGCGTCCTCAATCGCTGCAGCGTAAGTATTGATAGCTGCTGTCACAATACGATCCCAGAAGGTAGGTTCTGCCTCACTTTCCACGGACGTATGCTGACTATCTGAGGTCAAGCTCCCCGCATCACTAGATAGACTCTCGGCAATCTCTGTTTCGGTATCAGTCGGTACACTCTCAGCAGTCTCTGTATCAGCATCCGCCTCAACGGACTCCTCAGAGTCTTCAATCCCATGTATAGTTTTCTGGTGTCGCATCATATCGTAATGTGCGGTGAACGTGCGTTCGCACTCAGAGCAAGTATAAGTCATGTTGACGGTTGAACGTCGACTGTGCGTGTTTTTGGAAATACGCTCGCTTTTATAGACAGTAACGCCCGTCAACGCCTAGCTTAACGCTTCAACGCCCTGGTGAATTAGCTCAGAAGCTCTGATTTCCATGGAATTGACACCAATTCATCGAAATGCAGCGACGCCCGTCAACCGCGGTGGAAACCTTTACACCGCGCGAGCCGGGGTCAAAGGTCAGTTCCGGTCACCTTTAGCGCCGTACACCAATCAGAAGCGAGTATTTCAAATCCGTCACAGAAGCGAGTATTTTGACCCGGTGCATTATGGGACATATCCAAGATGGCGGTTTCAAAATGGCGGATCCAACATGGCGGCTCCAAAATGGCGGATCCAACATGGCGGCTCCGACATGGCGGCTGCTGTGGATATCCCTCAAATCGAGGTCTGCACGCCGAGAACTACACGATGACACCTCCCATGACGCATTCGGACCACGGATGGTCCATCTCTACACCAAATACCTTCCTTCACTGCCCCAAAATGCTCACTTTCGCTACTACTCGTACGTACCCTATGCCCTACGGGCTATAGGGTACAGGGTGCACCAGGTATGTGTGCCCAGTGGTGGTGTTCCCACCACCACCACCACCGGGCGTTGACGCCCGTCAACGCCCGGTGGTGGCGTTGGTGGCGTTGGTGGTGGCTTTGGTGGCGTTGGTGGTGGTGTTGGTGGTGTGTGGCGGTGGTGTTGGTGGAGTTGGTGGTGGTGTGTGTGGTGGGGGTGGTCAGCAGTATGTCGACCTCGTGACCCATATGAAATTGTTGGACAAGGACCCAGTGTCCATATGGAAATCGAAAGAACAGCGTCAATGTTGAAAACCTCGGTCATGAACTGGAAAGCGGCGTATGTCAGAGCAATAGCACAAAAGCAACATTTGTTTGAACGCATCATTAAACGACGTTAAAGCGTTAAGAAAGTGTGTTAAGGCGTTGAGACGGGCGTTAAGGCGTTGAGACGGGCGTTAAGGCGTAACGACGGGCGTTGACGGGCGTCGCTGCATTTCGATGAATTGGTGTCAATTCCATGCATCAGGAAAACAGCCATGGCGATCTATGAACAGTATACCTTAGTACCGCTTGAAATGAAAGGCGATCCCACGCACAGGTCCATCATGAAGACCAAGCGTCACTTGGAAGAGGCTATGGGGCTACCACCCACCGAGGCCCTGGAAAATGCGATCAGAATGCGCAAACAACTGTTTCAGGACATGCTGCCCGAAGAATATCCAGGCCTGTCCGACGATGATTAGAATAAACGGTTCAGAGCGAACATGGTCGAAGATGGAACTTGCTGAAATGGCGACTTCTGATTGGACAAGAATACATCTAACGGACAGGAACGAATATGACAGATGCAAATGGTGGCCTCTGATTGGGCAAGAGTCTTTTTGAGTTGTAAACATACCCAACGCGGCTCCCCCAGCGTGGGTATGCTGTAACATTGGGGAAAATAAACTATATGAAAAAACTTCTTCTTGTTGTTGTTCTCTCATGTGTCATCGTTGTTGTTGTTGTTGTTGTTCTCTCTGCGGTCTATATCATGGCGTCAAGGCGTTATGTTAGAGCGTTAAGGCGTAACTACGAGCGTTGACGGGCGTCACTGCATTTCGAAGAATTAGTGACAATTCCATGGAATATCTAGAAAAGCAGAACTTCTGAGCTATTTCACCAGGGCGTTGAAGCGTTAAGCTTGGCGTTGGCGGGCGTTGCTACAAGATGACACCTCATACGACGCATTCGGACCAGGGATGGTCCCTCTCTACACCAAATACCTTCCTTCACTACCCCTAAATGTCCACTTTCGCTACTACTCGTACCGATGACGTCACCGACGACGTCACAGATGCTGTGGAGATCCCTCAAATCGAAGTCTACACCCCGAGAGCTACAACATGACACCTTCCTGGACGCATTGAACCAAGGATGGTCCATCTCTACCCCAAATACCTTCCTTCACTACCCCGAAATGACCACTTTACTTACTGCAACCAACTGCGCATGCGCAGATTGACGCGACTTGCATTTAAAACCACGCCATTCTGACTCTACCCCACACAAGCTTCACTTTGACACCTTCCACGACCCATTCGGACCCATAGCGGTGCATCTCTAACCCAAACACAACCACACACACCCCCAAAAATGCCTGCCTTCTATACTACGGCCAGGTTGCGCATGCGCAGACTGTTGACAACGTACGAACCATTAGTGTAGTCAAGTGCTCCTGCATGAGAGCTTCACAATAAGACCTCATTCGACCCCATCGGACCATTAGTGGCCCACATAGACTCCAAAACGTCCACCCCGTGTGGACCTATACACCCATAGCCATGCAGTATAGGCCTATTGGCCTACCCAGGCCGCGGTGACTTTTTTCAAAAATTTCACCGTTTCGCTTCGGGACACTTCCTATCATGTTCTAAATGACGAGACGTGAAAAACAAATCCAAACAACCCTACCGCAAATGTAGAGAAGTAGGTTTCCCAGGATGGTCCTATAACACCCATACTCCATATAGCCATTTTCCCGTAATTTAGGATAAAGTCCGTGTTCCGTATTTTTTCAGGAAAAATTTTACATACACCCACCCTGGAACTAGGGGGAGATAACTCTATTGATAGGCAAGCCCCGTTAAGCCCGGCGACCTATATACCCCCATACCCCATATAGGCATTTTCCCGGATTTTTCGATAAAGTCCGTGTTCCGGGGTTTTTTTTCAGGAAAAATTGTACATGCACCCACCCATGACTGGATGCCCCTTCACGAATGCTTCACTTTGATACCTCATACAACTCTATTGGACCATTAGGGGCTTCCCTAGCTCCAAAACGTCTATTTTCATACCCTTTGGCCACCGCGCATGCGCAGAATGCCGATATTTCAATACCACACCCAGCCCATCAGATGCCCCTTCGCGAATGCTTCACTTTGATACCTCACTCGACCCCATTGGACCATTAGTAGCTCCCCTACATCCCAAAACGTCTATTTGCATACCCTTGGGCCACCGCGCATGCGCAGAATGCCGATATTTCAACCCCACACCCAGCCCTATAGATGCCCCTTCACGAATGCTTCACTTTGATGCCTCACTCGACCCCATCGGACAATTTTATCTAGGGACTACTTTTTCTCCGCGGAAGCTTTTTCCCGAGACCGAATCACCGCCAAAACCGCTGCCAGACCGCATCACCGCGGATGAAAACATTCCCTCCCACAATTGGAACTCTCCTGTGTTGGAGGTAGCTTTTGGTGATTCTGCCGGAACTGTAGTGCACTTGACCTCTGTGACCTCCCCGTGACCTCCCCTGCATCCAAAGTGTACAGATGGCGCCACCGTAGGAAGTTGTGACGTCATTTTTACATCCGGGGAGAAGGGACCCTATCTTCCACTTTATACACTACTAAGAATGATCAATCACGTGCACCAGCCATATCTGTTCTCATAACTAATCACTTAACCGGTATTGCACTCAAACACCCCCTCCGCTAGATACCCCCTCCTCTGAAATACACGCTCCACTCCCGCCAACCAACAACCCCAACTCCTGTCAAGACTCTAATAGTTAATGTCTCACAAGGTGGATTTTGTCATGCCAAGTGGATTTATGCATTGAGAGTCATCTGGATTTTTGGTGATTTTTTATGCTAATACATAACAAGAAACAAATTATTAGTAGTCTGATGCCTGTCACGACAGATTTTCACATTTGAATGGAGAAATTCAAATGGTCACTGTGGCTATAGTTTTGACTTGATCAGCCCAATTTTCTCCACGCTGACTCATGAACAACGCGCAAATATTGGGGTTATTTCAAACTTATGTTATTAAATTATTAATTAAATCAAATATTTTTTTTTATTAAATTTAATATTTTTTTCATTTATTAAAATTTTAAAAATACTTGCCAAATGTGGGTGAAATCAACATCATTGTGATAATTATGGGTAACATCTCTTATATTCTAACATCATTCTCGCCACAAAATGAAGAACTTTGGAGGAAATATAGGCACAAAATGGCTGATTTGTCAGTGCTAGGACCAAATGATCAATTCCAAATACGACTGGGTACACTAAACTCAGCTGGTAGTTATGATCAAATTAGCTTTCGAGATGCAATAAATTATAAATGGAAGTAAAGAAATTTACATGGATTCAATTACATGCTCTTTTTTTCAAAATCTAGACCTCAGTTCAAATCTAGATTACTCGCATTTATGCTTAAATCATTTATGAAAAATTCACTTCATATCAGTCTGGAACAACATGAACTAAATAATAATCTTATCACCTGTGAACACTCAGATGTTTGTGCCACACACAAAGAATATCCAAAATACCTTTCGCATTTGTAACTTTAATGAGACAAATACAATCTGATAACTGAGTCATTAATTAATCTTACTGTTAATGGCTTCACATTTTTGTGTGTCTGTGTGTGTCATTTGCATCAGAGCATATACTTTCATTTAATTTCATTTTCAGTATCTCCAGGATTATAACTTTGTGCTCTTCTTTCATATTCAGATTAGAGGTCTTGACGGCAGTCAGGAACATAGATTACAGGCACCAACTATTAGCAAGTCACCCTCCACACACCAAATAGTTCCTCTGGCATTTCGTTCGGTGTGACTTAGAGGTATGGCCTCCAACTGTATTGGAAGATAGGCCTAGATTTCTGTAAGTTGCCACTGTAATGTTTCACAGTTAACAGTTTAAGTGCCCCAACTTCCATCTGTTTTCACCTTTCATGGTTGTTAATGTAGCAGAGATCAGCAAATGACCATTACATATGTTGTCTTCATTGGATTTTATTCTTATTTGTTTCTATGTTGTGTTTGGACAAATGTTGTCTGTTTGCACACCTTGCATTCATGGACTTGAAATCAGACACAGAATATATTCCTCAATGTTATTTATGAGTTTTCTCAGTGATAACAACTTTTTACAAGTAATCTGTGCATCTTTCAGCCAGCAGATCTTGATGAGATGTAGATTCATCCAATTGAACTAACATAGATTCTCTATATAGGAGTTGTGTTTACCATAAACACCTCTGTGTTATATTATTGGATGCGTTGTGTACACAATTGCTGTCACTTGTTATAGGATTAAACATGTCTTTGATCTTTGTATCAAGATCAAATTTAATACCTGTGATAGATATCTGGGATGATCCATTGATCACATGCGGGAAATTAACTACTGTCATGACGAAATTTTTATCAAATGTAATCTAAATGAGCAGCTTGTGTACAAATGATGTTTGTCCGATTTCGTACTTAATTTTTTTATATTTTTAATATGAAAAAAAATCATAAAAATGAATCAAAATAATAAAAAATAATTTAAAATAGTGTTTAACATATCTATTCAATGCGTTATACTTCTTGTTATAGGCAGAAAGATTGTCTACTTGGTGCTTTTCACCAGATGGAAAAATATGTACAGGTTAGTGACATATTGTACTTTTTACTTGTACCTCAGTCTTAAGTCATATGGGGAAAATGAGGGACAATTATAAAGGGGGTAACCTTGGTATATAGGCTGTAAAAAAGCTAATCACTTCCGGGTCGGAACCCTCGAACTACATTGTTTAGAAAGTTGAGAGCAGATCATTGTGGATTTTATGAGCTGTGAGTTTTCAGCATTTCTGATACATCTGTTATTTCAAATTGCAGATGAGTCTTCAAACAGTACAGTGTTGATTTGTGTCACTTTAAGGAAAGCATGGCGGATGGAGACATGATCATCGTGGAGCGAGAAGGATCGCTGGTTATAAATTGAATGGCATTCGGTAACACCGGTCAGCTGTCAATGGCGGTAATTTGAAATTTCCATGGTCAACTCCTGTCAAGACTTTAATAAGGTGGGTAATGTCATGTCAAGTAACAAAATTAATAGTAGTCTGATGCCAACTGTGAAATATGTTTCATTTATTAATCTTTGACACACAGATACTCCGAGGTATCCTGGCTTGTCCACAGTTTCATATTCCGACTACTTTGGGTACGGCAGGTCCATAATTAATATCAGGACTGGCGTTGTCTGCTCGGAACTTCAATTCGCCATCCACACACCTGGAAATCGTCATACCCCTGTTGTGATCGAAAGAAAGTGTTCCGTGTTATATTTAAGCTTATGAGCAGTGAACCTGTGATGACATGTGAGGTTGGTGTTAAGGTCAGATATACCTGGCCCATGCATGTGGGTGTGGAGGTCAGGTCAACTACACCTGATCCGGTCGGGTGAGAATAGGTGTATGATTCAATACACCTGACGAGGGATTACCAGTCGTGTGCGACTGAAGGTCAGGTCCATTATACTTGACCAAAACATCTGAGAATGGATAGGGTAGAGGTCAGGTCAACTACACCTGATCCGGTCGGGTGAGAATAGGTGTATGATTCAATATACCTGGCCAAGGATTACCAGTCGTGTGCGAGTGGAGGTCAGGTCCATTATACTTGACCAAAACATCTGAGAATGGAGAGGGTAGGGGTCAGGTCCACTGTGTCTGACCCGGGCGTGTGAGATTGGAGGTCATGACCACTGCTGCACCTGGTCCAGTGCTGTGAGTTTGGACGTAAGGTCCATTACATTCAACCAGGGTAGGCGAAGGTGGGGACGAGATGCAGCAACCCGACCCGTGCATATGAGGGCAAATTCCAGGTCCACTATGCATGATCCGGGCGTGTGATGTTGGAGGTGTGAACCATAATACTTGACCAGGGTGAGGTTGGAGAGGAGGTGCAGTATACTTGACCCGTGCATGTGAGGGTAGAGGTCAGCTCCACTATGCCTGACCCGGGCGTATGAGTGTGACCGTGTGGTTCACCATACCTGACCCGGATTTGTAAAGGCGGAGGTGTGATTCACTATAGTTGTCTCACTGAAATTATCGAACACAAAATAGTTTAGCCTAAACTTACTTGCCGACTTCTAGTAAAGTTCCATTCTTGTCGCTCCATATGTAGGTATAGTATACCAAAAATGGGTTCTCTATATCCAGTAGTTCCGGTCCGGATCCATAATCCACCTCTGGCCAGCTGACGAATGTCTCCAAATATGCTCTAACTTCTGGAAAGAGCACAACCCGATCAAAGTTTAAGAAATTACACAAAGACGAGTACTGGTATATAATGTAAACATTTGATGTGTATATTTTGTACATATTTTTTAAGCTTGTAGGAGTACCCAGTCTGATATCTACTGTCCATGAAAAGCAAACAGGTTGTGTATCACTGTTAAACAAACACTGCCGTAAAAATGCGCAATTTATGAAAGACGGTAGCGGCCACTCGCCTTCTCGCATACTCGCCCTGTATTTTGCTGACACGAGAAGTCGAGAACGCGAGGCGAGAAGTCGAGAAGTGGAGGCGAGAAGTCGAGATTGCGAGGCGAGAAGCGGAGATCTTTCTGGACTTCTCGCCTTCTCGTCTTTGCTTTGTGACAAAAAGTCGAGAAGGCGAGCATGCGAGAATGGACGGATTCTCGCGTTCGCGACTTCTCGCCCTCTCGCCCTTTTAAAAAAGGCGAGAAGTCGAGAAGGCGAGCATGCGAGAATGAACGGATTCTCGCGTTCGCGACTTCTCGCCTTCTCGCCTAATCTGAAAAGGGCGTCCATTCTCGCATGCTCGCCTTCTCGACTTCCCGCCTTTTTTAAAAGGGCGAGAAGGCGAGAAGTCGCGAACGCGAGAATCCGTCCATTCTCGCGTGCTCGCCTTCTCGACTTCTCGCCTTTTTTTGGCCGCTACCGTCTTCCATAGTAATCACATTGGTGAGTACAAGACACATACGTATTGCCTACTTTTAAGCCTGTCTGGCCTGGGCGATTTTGGGCTGTGGGGGTGGGGGCTGATATCACCTCCTTCAATATTTTCTTTATCCCCAAGACCATGGAGTTGAAAGTGACCACGGTATATTTGGGTCAAGCTCTACATGAAAATTTTAACTAGAGGTTCCACTTTAACCCTCGAGTTGCCGCTCCGGCATGAAGCCTATGTTGGTTGTTTTTTTTTAAGCAAAAACTTACGTTTCCCCCAACCTCCAACCTTACCTTGAGTTAGAACATTATTTAAGGAAAAGTACTCTAAAATGAATGTAGCACTAAGTATCCGAAACAAGGCTGCGCATCTGAAAATATGAATTAAGATCACATAGCATTTCTATTGGATGTAGATGCTGATAAGACCCAGCAGCCCGATGGGTTAAGGGTAGGAAAGTAGTAGCGAAAGTGCAAGATAGGTCTCATTTCACCCGGATGTAGTGACGTCATGAGGAGGATTGAGGAGGAACTAGTGGCGCCATCTGTACACTCTGGACGCAAGGGAGACAACTCGAATGTTTGGTCGCCATCTTGAATTTTTGCCTCGTCTCATGTAAATTGAGCAACATTACCCTCACAAAACCCTCACATTACCCTCAAAAAACCCTCTAAGACCTATAATAATAATAAAGATACCCTATAGGTGTTGTACGATCTTATTATGACGAGTCTAGTATCAGTGCGACCCCAGGGTCGAGCGTTTATTGTCCGATATGTCTCCGCAAAAAATAAACAAACAAAATGGCGGCGCTTGCTATGGGGATTCCCTTTTGACATCACGACATCGATCGCGCTGCCCTCTGGAGGCAAGGAAGACAACTTCTGACTGGGCGAACCCTCTGTAGGACAAATGCCGGGTCATCTCCCCTGATTCGAACATTTGCGTCTTTACGGGGAATGCCTGTATGATGTATAGGGGTGGTCATTTTGGTCTTGTGGATTTTACTATGGGTTGTGGTTGGTGAAGGGGCATCTTATGGGCTGGGTGTGGGGTTGAACTATCGGCATTCTGCGCATGCGCGGTGGCCCAAGGGTAAGGAAATAGACATTTTGGAGCTAGGGGAGGCACTAATGGGCCGATGGGGTCGAGTGAGGTGTCAAAGTGAAGCATTCGTGAAGGGGCATCTGATGGGCTGGATGTGGGGTTGACCTATCGGCATTCTGCGCATGCGCGGTGGCCCAAGGGTATGGAAATAGACGTTTTGGAGCTAGGGGAGGCACTCATGGGCCGATGGGGTCGAGTGAGGTATCAAAGTGAAGCCTAGGTGAGGGGGCATCTAATGGGCTGGGTGTGGGGTTGACATAGCGTGATTCCGCGCATGCGCGGTGGCCCAAGGGTATGGAAATAGAGGTTTTGGAGCTAGGGGAGTTACTAGTGGTCCAATGGGGTCGAGTGAGGTATCAATGTGAAGCATTCGTGAAGGGGCATCTAATGGATTGGGTGTGGGGTTGAAATAGCGGCATTCTGCGCATGCGCGGTGGCACAAGGGTATGGAAATAGACGTTTTGAGAGCTAGGGGAGTCCCTAATGGGCCGATGGGGTCGAGTGAGGTATCAAAATGAAGCATTCGTGAAGGGGCATCTGATGGGCTGGGTGTGGGGTTGACATATCGGCATTTCTGCGCATGCGCGGTGGCCCAAGGGTATGAACATAGACGTTTTGGGATCGAGCGGGGTTTCCCATGGGCCGATGGGATCGAGTGAGGTATCCATGTGAAGCCTAGGTGAGGGGGGCTAGACTAGGGTGTCGTATCCATTCTGCTGCGCAGGTCACGTGGGTTGTGACGTCACTTCCGGTTGGGGTGAATGGGGCGTGGTCTTTGGTACATGTCTAGACTTGTTTGTGTGTGTTGATGTGATGTACTGGGTTTTTTTCCCACAATGGCGTTCACCTTCGGACGTGGTTTGGTGGGTCTGCGCAAGTGTGTGTGTGTGTGTGACGTCACTTCCGGTTTTCACTAAAACTACCTCCAAACCCAGAAGAGTTCCAACGTTCAACCTCCGGGGTGTTTTCCCGGCGGGTCCCGGCGCCCCCCAGCGCGAACGCGCGCGCGCGGGTTCTCCGGCCACAGCGCGCGCGTGCGCGTCATCTCCGACAGTGCGCGCGCGCGCGCGGGACAAAAGGTCACCTCCAGGTCACACGGTCCAATATGAATAACGACAAGTTCAGCAATGTTCATACAGTTTATTATCCCCAATGTTACATCATACCCAGGCTGGGGGAGCCGCCCTGGGTATGTTTAGTATGTTCACAGCAAAACAAATTGAAATATCAAACACCATGTTTTAACGCACCGTCACATTTAATGTTTACTGAGCTCAAGTCAATGATCAGCATGTAGACATAGAGAGTATGTACGACATGTTATGGTATTCATCAGTGCACGAGTGACGCATTCAACCGATGGCAGTGGTGAATCAGCTTGGTAAGGAAAAACGTAACATTGGTCACCCTCTTCACTGTCCACTTGGTGTTGGGTCGTTGTTGTTGGGCCCATCCCAAGATATCCAATTGTTCCACTTGGTCCAGCATCATCTCTAGTGACCTCCGGTCATTGATGGTAAAAGGTTGGTCGTACACTGGGTGGAGGGCACTCGAATAGAAATAGCGCAATTCACCCGTCATCTTATGGCATAAGATGTACCCAAATGCTACATTTAATGTGAAGGCCGTAGGTTGGTCATTGAAGATGGTTTCCACGTAGCTGCGTAGACGGGTGAGCTTGGTCAGTGGGAAATTGTAGATATCTTGAATGGAGCGATGACGGTGGAAACAGTGCCGTGCCATGGTCCAATGGCGCCGAGAGATGTCACTCTCTGGATGATATTCGGGTAAGAGAT